>OMMV01005605.1:0-10057 GCA_900302635.1 Chatrabus melanurus
ACTTGAGAGAATGTTAACTCTAATGTGGGATAAACATTACATTACATACGTTATGTTCCATTTTGGTATTTGTCCACCAAAATGAGTAGAGGGGTAATTTTAAGGTGTGCAGGTGCATGGGAGGTTTGAATGCTTGTCTAGTCTGTAGTGGTTAGAGTAGTTTTATACGGTTCCCTCCGAATGTATTGGAATAACAAGCCCAATTCATTTGTTGTTGCTGTACACTGAAGACATTTTGAGATCAAAAGATGATTATGGGATTACTGTTTAAAATGTCAGATTTTATTTCCTGGATTTTACATGTAGATGTATTAAACAACATGGGACATGGCACCTTTTGGATCAGGCCCCCAATTTTTGGGTGAGTAAAAGTATTTCCTATGATTAGAAGGGCATGCATAGGATTAATGGTCAGTCAGTGAGTGAATGGGTCTGCAAAATGTACGTTGGTAACTTCGTTAAAACTACTGCATATTCTGCATTTGAATTTTGAAATTCTAATAGATACAGGTGAGGGACCAGTGAACCTCCAGTTTTGGGCAATGGCGGTATCTTTCAGCATGCAAAATGACCCTAATAGAAAATAAAGACAGGTCTACACTGACTGCATGGTGATTAAATACTGGCATCTAGTGGCGAGCATGTAGCACTAATCTCAGGGTCCTAATGGCCACTGGAGGCTGCCGCTTGTTGAAATAGATTAGCCAGTAAATTACACTTAATATTTGGTTCCATATTTCTTTCTTGCAATAACTGCTTCAAGCCTGTGACTAATTGACATCATCAAATTGTAAGTTTCTTCTTTTGTACTGATTTTACAGGCTTTGACAGCAGCCTGCTTCTGTTGTTTTGGGAATTTTCTCCCTTCAGTCTTGCTTCAGGAGGTGAAATTCTGCTCAGTTGGGTTAAGGTATGGACTTGGCCAACTTTTACTTTATCCCGATAAAGTCCTCTGTTGAATTGGCGGTGTGTTTTGGTTCATGGTCTTGCTGCATGTTGAAGATCCTCTTGATTGCTGTGGATAAATTTCTCTGTAAATTGGTAGACAATGTTCCTGTAGGCATGTGAATTCATTCTGCTATCAGGAGTCGCATCTTAAGTAATGATTAGTGAGCATGGTCCAGAAAAAGCCATACAAGGCCAATAAATGACACCACCTCCATTATGTTTCATAGATGAGTTTGTATGTTTTGAATCATGATTAGATCCTTTCTTCCCAGAGACTTTCACCTTTCATCACTTTGCTAGAGGCTAATTTTAGTGTCATCAGCCCACTAAACTTTGTTCCAGAGATGTTGAATCTTATCTCTTTTTTTTTTTTTTTTTTTTTTTTTTTTTTTTTTTTTTTTTTTTTTTTTTTTTTTTTTTTTTTTTTTTTTTTTTTTTTTTTTTTTTTTTTTTTTTTTTTTTGCAAGTTCAAATTTGGTTTTTCCAGTTCTTACTGCTGACTAATGGTGTGCCTCTTGTACCACGGCCTCCATGTTTCTGCTCTTCAGTGGATTTGTAAGGTTGTCATTGATGGCATTGTCTGTTATTCAGTGTTTTTTAAAATCAATCACAGGACACACACAGGTCACAACAAACACCTGTTGGTCACCTGTTCCAGTATTTTTGCTTAGTAGTAGTAGTACTGCTTGCCCAAAATTTGGGTGGTATGATCCAAAAGGTGCTATGTTCTATGTTGTTTAACATAACTAGATGTAAATGCAGAAAAGAAAAATTTATATTTTAAACTCTTCTCATGTTCATCTTTTGACCTCAAACCCAACTTGTCTCCAGTGTACAGCAAAAAACAAATGATTTGGCCTTGTCATCTCAGTTCTTTTAGAGGGGACTCTGTTAAAAAAATTATCATTACATTGTCTGAATTCATCCTTGTTTATAATTGTGCTTCATTTCAGAACCACAGCTGATTCCCAAGCAGTGTGAGAAGGCCTCAGATAAAGTGGACTGTTACAGTGTTGACAAGAAAACGGATGACAAAAATGACATTAAGAAGCTTGGAAATCTCACTAAGGAAAATCCACAACCCTCTGTACAAGATAAACTCCAGGATGTTGATATGTCACAACTTTGCAGAGCTTTTGCACAAGACTTCAGTCAAATGTTAGATCCTGAAAGACTAAGTAACGCTGCAGAGGATGCACCTCAAAATGGCTTCTCCCCATTTGCTTGTCTGTCAGCTTTGAAAAAAGCAAAGCAAAAATCAAGCCAAATTCAAGCAAACTTTGACAGTGGTTGTAATACAGTCAGTAACGGAAGATATGTTTCTACCACTAAACCAAGTAACCCTATCATTGATAGCTCAATAAGTGACAGTGGATTTCAGTCTGCTGTGGCAGATATGGGTCACATGACAGCATTATCAACATTTTTCCCCAGCTCAGAGAAAGTTGGTCAGAGTCACCAGTCAGGAGACTTTAAAATGGACATGTTCAGGACTACTCCTTTTCAGTTTGTAAATACAGAAAAGGACAACGCTCAGTTGGATGATAGTTTGCATGGAACTGAAACAAAGGCCAAGTTTTCCAGTGTAGACCAGGAAAAGCAGACACTGAGCCTTGGAATAAAGAGTGGAATCAATGCAGAGAGCACATCGGTACAGCTAAACAGCACAGGAAAAGGACACCCCAGTAATATAAAATGTTTCCCACCCAATGATCAAGTTTGTGACAGTCTGCCACCAAAAACTCCAAATTCCTTTCAGGCTTCAGGATTCAAAACGGGTTCAAATAAAAATATAAAGATTTCCTTGGCAAACCTGAAGAGAGCCAGGGATCTTTTTGAAGAGCGTGAAGATGAAAGACTTTCTGAAGACCAAGTCGCCAAATGTAGCCATGAGACTAAAGATAACCTTAGCACTGCTCTTGGATCAGTAAAAAATAAAACCTCAAATCATCCAGCATGTTCAGCTAAAAAACCTGAAGACTACTTAACAGCTTCACAGAAGGCTGATGTGACAGAGCTGTGCAGTCTGTTGGAAGAAGCAGATACTCAGTTTGAATTTACACAATTCAAAACTACCAAACTAAACCGATGTTGCAAAGGTAATGTCATGTCTTCTCAAGAAACTAACAAAGAACTTGAGCCTGATTTTCTTTTAGGTGTAGATTTTGATGACAGCTTTCAATTAGATGCTGAAAAGCGGTTTGAAAAAGCAATCACACCTGACAAAATGACCTCTATTTCTAATCATAAACACAACTATGAACCACTTACCACTTTAGATAAAGCCAGAAGTCCTTCAGTGTCAAATGCAGTGAAAAATGAGAATTCCTCCACTGAAGATGTGCATTCATTTTCTAAGCATAATCCTGAATGCAGTAGCAGTACTGCATTAAAGGAATCCATAAACCTTGACAGAGCTGGATACAGTGCAACAAACAAGCCTGAGAACAAAAATCCTTCAGTGTTTTGTTTGGGATTTAAAACCGCAGGAGGAAACGACTTGAGAGTCTCAAAAACATGTCTTAGCAAAGCTAGGGCTTTGTTTGCTGATTTAGAGAATCCCGTGACAGTCCCAGAAACTGGTGGCAATGATGTGACAAAATACGAGCAAGCTCAGAAATCACCAGATCAGCAAAGTAGCAAAACCATTGCTGAAACTGAGCTTCAGCAAAGTGTGGATAAAAGCACTGGTAAATTTTTGTGTAGTAAAAAGGATGACTGTAATTTCAACGGGAGTAACATTGAGAGTAGACCAGTTTGTTTTTCCAACCTGACAGACAAACGTACCCCAGGTTTTACAAGTGATGAAAGGGCAATGGACCTTTTTGAAGCCAGTAAAATGGTTTCAAATACCTGTCAAATGGGCTTCCAGACGGCAAGTGGAAAGGGGATTTCCATTTCTGTTGAAGCGATGCAAGAGGCGAATACTTTCTTCGAAGACTCGGACCTTAAATACAGTGGAGGTGGCATGTCAGTAACGCATAAGAAATATATTGCACCAGTGATTGAATGTATCAGTGATAAGAAAAAGCTTCCGATATGTGGAAATGTTCAGCATGTGAAAGTGAACGTTTCTGAGGAACCGGTCCATGGATCCACTGCGTGTGAACATGTAAATGTTGGATCAGGTGCTGCTCATGAAAAAATGCGACATCAAGATGATGCCGAAGTCCCCGGTGTTGGTTGTAATCATACAGTGGTTAACACATCTTTCCACATAAATCCATCTTCAACACCATCTTCTTCATCTTGGTGTACAACATCAGATATGGGTTCCTCTGTTATTGGTGAAAAGAGCAGTTGTGGATTCAGCACAGCAAGTGGGAAGAAAGTGTATGTGTCAACTAATGCAATGACAAAAGCAAAGTCTCTTTTGAATGAGAGTTCTGTGATCGAGGGCTGTGACAACCACCTGACACTAAAAGAAGACACTTCAAGAACAAGTCATCTAACGAGCCTGATTCAGCCTTCACCACAGCAAAATGTTGGTTTTCAAACCGCAAGTGGCAAAGGAGTTCAAATTTCATCTGCAGCTCTTAAGAAAGCTAAATCTTTATTGAGTGAATGTGATGTTGAGGATAAAAACCAAGAAAAAACCTCACATTCCAATGTGCTTCATCCACCACCAAGAAAAAATGGATTTTTTACAGCCAGTGGCAACACCGTGACATGTTTTGCTGAAGCCATCCACAATGCAAAAGCTGTCTTCAGTGACATTACAGAGATCCCAGACACAAAGGCTAATGTCCAATGTAGAGACGGTCAAAAAGGTGCACCGAAAATACATTGTTCTTTCACAACTGCAGGGGGTGCAAAAGTTGAGGTGTCACAGAAAAGTCTACTAAAAGCAAAGAATGTTTTGAAAGAACTTGCTGATGGAGAGAGTCCTGATTCTACATATATCTCAGGCCCATACTCAACAAGCTCTTTTGGCACCCATGGGTCTGATCTATCAAAAGGGGATATTTTGAAAAGCGTTTCAAATTCTAAATTCAGTAGAGCCAATCAGTGTGATCAGGCAGTTGAATCTAGTCTCTCGCTGCGTGAGACAAGTGAAACTGTTAGAAACTCCAGCCAGCGTGATTTCAAAACGGTGAATGACAAATGTGATCTTGATTTGGAGAAGATAAACAAGTTCAATGACAAGACTGGAAAGATGAGGCCAAGTATGATGGACTGTGAAATCAATCCATGCAGCAGTGACGCACACAGTGTGATGAGTACCAAGGAGTCTGCCATTCTGAACTTTCAGTCACTTAACCTCATAGGCTGCATGGATACACAGCAGGAAGCTTTGGATTGCACTAAAGCATTGTTAGAAGATGAAGTTCTAATCGGTAAAAGTCTCTCCATGACTTTAGAAAATGTGCCATTGCAAGATAAAACAAAGGCCAGTAAGAGCTCTGACAAGACACAAAAGGGAGCAGGGAAACGATTGGTGGAGAATGCAGATATGAGCGGTAAGTGCAGCATTTTTACTCTGTAATATCAGTAAGCCTGACCAGTAATTCTGTGTGCTAAACATGCGTCACAATTAAGACCATAAAAAAGTACTTGTAACAGTTTAAAATGTTGTAGGTCAACCCCCTCTGAAAAGACGATTGCTGGAAGAGTTCGACAGAGCTGTTGATTGTCCAATAGGACCTACTCTCCAGCCTGACAGAACGTATCCAGATGGTAAATGACTTACATCACCCGAAGACAACATAATTCTTCTCAAAATTTAAATAACCTGTTACAACAATTTTCTTTATTAAGGTATGATGAAAGACAGGAGTGTGTTCCAGTATAGCAACTCACTTCAGCGAAACATCACAAGACCACCCACGTAAGCCAACTGTGAAATGTTGACTGTGACATGTGGCCATGTTTATAAGCAGCTAGCACAAATTTTTGTTGTGTTGTAATGTATCTTATTGGCTTAACAGGAATGTAAAAAACTACGTAGATGCCCAGTGGCAGATGACAACACCACACTTCCCCTCAGGAGGAGGTAGATCGTTACATTCCAAGATGACAGTTTTTGTTCCTCCATTTCTTCAAAATGCAAAGAGAGAAGCACACAAAAGTAGTGTGCCCAGGGACAACACAAGAACAACTGCATTTGCTCCTCCATTTAAAAAAGTGAGAACTATTGTCAATGAAAGATGCTCCTCAAAGCCAGAGGAGCCCGCTGAAGCCAATACTTTTGTTCTACCAACTACTAAAACACTAAATAGTACAGAGGTAACTGGTACAAGGAGCACAAAAGACATTCAGAAACCATCCTTGGTTGACACAGCCAGTGATAAACAGCTGAATAGTCAGAACCTTCCTGTTGACTGTGGAGCAGATGCTCTGACTACAGAGACACCAGAAGTGGAGGACAGACCTGAAGGCCAAGGTAAGCTTTTGTGAATGAGGTCAACAGAACATACTACAAATATACCCTCTAACAATGAAAGAAATAATGTGTTGGTGGTCTCTTTCCAGATTTGGTAAAGCACCTTCAGAACATAGACCTGGCAAGAGACATGCAAGAAATGAGAATAAGGAAAAAGAAGCGGCAGACCATTCGACCTGTACCAGGGAGCGTTTTTCTGACCAAAACGTCAGGGCTGTCAAGAATTCCTTTAAAATCTGCAGTGAATGGACAGCATCCCACCAGATACACTCCAAAAGAGGTAAAGTCAGGCTGTTACTGGCTGTAGAGAGAAGTTTCAAAGATGATTTTTAAAGTACATTGTTTTAATTTCCTGCCACTGTGAGCATAGTATGTGGAATGTTATGCTTAAATCTGTGGTGTGGGCATATTCTTGTGAACTCAATAAATGGTAGCCAGCTCCTATTTGGATGCCTCCTGGCCAGTAGATGAGCTGATTAGACTTTGTGGGAGGTCTGTGCATAAATTTGCGTATCAACAACAGTGAACAGATTTTTGCTTCTGAACACTAACCCGGGATTCACACCAGAGACGTGTCTGTTCCGTTGTGAAAGGAACACGATTTTTGCTTCCGTCAAATGAGCGACTTCAGTTGACACAGCAGCGGTTCAGCAGCAAAGCGTCTTGTGTTCTCGAGTCAGTTTGTTTCTACAATGGGTAAGTAGATTTCGTAAATCGTTTTTTTACCTTCCACTCTCAAAACATTCGTGATTTCCCTCCAGGCCTTCTCTTTTCTTGTATTGTCTTTATAAAACTGTTCAGTGGGGTCGTACAATAGTTTGTACTTCTCCACCTCGACAATTAACTTCTCATCATCCGTCTTGCGTGGATCCACTTGTTTTGACCGGCTGTTAAGTGAGGTGCGGGGAAAACTTATGAATAATCATTGAGAGATTGTTCCTGATTGGCCAGTGGAGCTGCTTTCAGGAGCGCCATCCGAGGAAAATTGACCAGGCGCTTATTCAACATGCAGCAGAGCACCTCGGCGCTTCTGGGACACTTCTCAACCGCGCTGCTTTCGTTGCTGGTGTACACTGAACCACTGACTAGAATGGAGGTTATCTTCAGCGGCAACTGCGTCCTTTCGGAAAGGTTCGCTGCCGGATCTGGTGTGAATTAGCCACAACTCGTTAACAACACATGGTAGACAAAGTATTTTAAAGACTGGATTTAATCTGCTGACAGGTTTGACACAGTACTGTATTTTAGCCACACGGGTATTGTGTCATACAGGGATGCACTAATTACAATCCGTTAAGTGTTGGCAGGACAGTAGACAAATCAAGTGTTTCTCTTTATTTGTTTACATTTAGTTGTGTTGTTACGGAGTGCATCAGCATGTGACGGAGCTCACCGGCGAGACTGCAGAGTCTTTTCGCTTCAGTTTACAGCAGTTTTTTGGACGGGAGCCATTTATAGCCGAAGGTGGTGTTCAGCTTGCTGATGGAGGTTGGCTGATCCCCAGCAATGATGGGACTGCAGGGAAAAAAGAGTTTTATAGGTAATACTTATCTATAGAATCCTTACACTAAATAACATACCTGTAGTGTTGAATTAGTTATAATGTTTAGCACAATATTAGAAGACTGATTGTTGTCATTGTTTTCTTCTCTGTCCACAGGGCATTGTGTGACACACCAGGGGTAGATCCAAAGCTGATCAGTGAAGAGTGGGTGAATAATCACTACCGGTGGATAGTGTGGAAACGGGCCTCCATGGAAAGATCCTTTCCAGGAATAATGGGTAGCCTCTGTCTCACCCCAGAACAAGTTCTCCTCCAACTGAAGTACAGGTGGGATATTTATTTACTCATTTGTGCCGGCAGTATGTTTTTTACTTATAACCATTTTTGTCATCTTTAATATAAATTGTGCCTACAGTAAAACAAACATTTTGCTCCTTTCAGACAGAAGAGTAGAACAATACTTGATATTTAAATTAATTCATCTTTTATGAACTAGTTTCGTGGGATTATTTAGTTTGTACTGAAATGCTTGTACTGTAAAACACATTTGGCACTTTTGTCAGATATGATGTGGAGGTGGATCACAGCTGCAGATCAGCTCTGCGAAAGATCATGGAAAAGGACGACACAGCAGCTAAAACCCTGGTTCTCTGTGTTTGCGGGGTCGTCTCCTGGGGTCAGTCACCAGCTAAACCGAATCAGAACAATGTCAAGACTGCACAGGGTCCCGACTCCAAGGCTGAAAATCCAATCGCAGTTGTTTGGCTGACAGATGGGTGGTATTCCATTAAAGCCCACGTGGATGGACCTTTGACAACCCTACTTCAGAAAGGTCGACTGACTGTTGGTGACAAGCTGATCATTCATGGGACTCAGTTGGTAGGATCCCAAGATGCTTGTTCCCCTCTCGAGGCACCGGACTCTCTCATGCTGAAGGTATTTTAAGGGTTCTGAAGCAAATAGGCTACAAGTTTGGTCAGTAACTTAACCTAGTGATTGTTTTTTGTTTGTTAGATTTTTACCAATAGCAGCAGACCTGTGCGATGGGACACTAAGCTGGGATTTCACAAGGATCCTCGGCCATTCCTGCTTCCTCTGTCTTCTTTGTACAGCAATGGTGGGCCAGTAGGCTGTGTGGACATAGTCATACTGAGAAGTTACCCCATACAGGTACAGTCTGATAGAATATACCGTTGCATCTTGCCACATATGTTACAATATTTTTAAACCGTGCGCTTGTCACATTTTTTCTAGTGGATGGAGAAAAAACCAGATGGAGGTGTCGTGTTTCGTTCTGCTCGTGCAGAAGAGAGAGAGGAGAGACGTTACAACAGCCACAAGCAGAAGGCCATGGAGATCCTTTTTGCCAAGATTCAAGCTGAATTTGAGGAAGAAGAAAAAGGTAAGAGTTGTGTTTTTAACATAAGTACAGTCTGAAATGGAATAACTTATAACACTGTGATTGTTAGGTATTAAAAAACCACGAGGTGTAAGACGGACACTCAGTCGTCAAGATATGGAAAGCCTGCAAGATGGAGAGGAGCTGCATGAAGCAGTGGGCGATGATCCAGCTTACCTAGAGGTGATCACTTTGATACATACACAGAATTTTCAGGCAGCCAAGATAATTATAAATGCATTTTGGACTGTGTTGTTCTTGCACACCATCCTACTGTGTCTCAACTTCTCTCATGTATGGTGTTTTTAATTTCAAATGTTTTGTTTCCATACCTAAGGCTAATTTGAGTGAGCAACAATTGCACACTTTACAAAGCTACAGACGCTCACTGGTGGAGAAAAAACAGAGTGAGATGCAGGAAAGGTACCGTCGTGCTGTGGAAAATGCAGAGGGCAATGAAGGAGATTGCCCCAAGCGAGACGTTAGCCCTGTGTGGAAACTCTGCATCGCTGATTCCATGGAGCAACCTGGCAGCTGTAATGTGTCTGCATTTTTCTGTTTAGCTGTTACAGTAATTATGTTCAAGTATGAAATGTCTTGTGGAACAAATACAACGGCATTTCAAAACTGTTTTCCCCCGTGCTTTTAGTTTACCTGTTGAATCTTTGGCGACCTTCTCTGGACCTGCAGTCTTTGCTGAGGGAAGGTAGTCGATATAAAGTCTATAACCTCACCACTTCTGATGGAAAGAAACGTAGTGGCAACACAAGACTTCAGCTCACTGCGACAAAGAAGACACAGTTTCAGGAGAAACAGGTACTAT
>OMMV01005690.1:1830-12323 GCA_900302635.1 Chatrabus melanurus
GTAGATGAATGTCAAGAATCATCATATTCCACTGTTTCCACAAGTCAATTCAAGTCTGGAACCATGCGCTGGTGCTGCGTGTCACAGCATCAACCACAGCCCGAGTCCTGGATGGCAACCACCCAGGCAGACAACGCTTTCCATGAATCCAGAAAACAAAATGAAGTGTGTAATTGCATGTAGCACCGTGAAAATAAAAGGCAGGAGTAACAGCATTTATTAGCCATTTTGGCTAATGATGGAGAAGGCTGTGCCAGCACTTACCTGAAGCCCCTCCCGAACTGCCTCCAGCAGGTACGGCACCAGAGAGTAGTTCCACAAGTCTGTGAACCAAACCCGCGAACCTTCAACATCCATGGGACAGGACAGAAAGAGACGAGGGCCTGTAAAGTCAGAACAAAGACAAAAGGACTAAAAACATTTATCAGACATGGAAAACGGACTTTAGCAGGTATGCAACAATTTACCGCACATCAAACGACACACACACACATATTTTGTGCTAAAGCAGCGATCCGATAACATCACTTTGACTTTCAAACTTTTCATTGTGGCGGTTTTATTGATTTTAGGTGTTGTTTGGCGATATTCAATGAAATTACAGGTGTTTTTCCACCAGTGTTTGTACCTCTTCTCACCAGACGGTGGCAGTGTGAGCTACACCTCCATTGTTTTTGTCAGCGGGAGAGAAACTGATTTAACATTTAACAATGTTTTAACCATTTTAGTGTGAAGGCCGCTATGAATGAAATCTACCAAGTTGGTAGTTTTTTTGGCAAATTTTCTAGTTTGCAGGAACTCAGCCTGCAGCTGGAACTAGTTCCTGCAGCCAAATATTTGCGGTACTAAACGTTTGAGCCTGACTATGATGCACTTCTGGAATAACTTTCTTTGTTAGTTTTTTTTCTCCACATCGTCTCTTTGGGGGTCCAGCAGTCCGACAAAGCCTGGATCAAAGCTGTATAGAAGTTCTAACCCTGATAGATAAGATGGTCTTCAAAAGAGAATATGACATTCTTATGATTCTTAAATGTTTTTTTCTAGTTCCATGTTTGACAACAGACAGCAGAAGTCTGATGGTGCCACATCAGGAGAGTTTATTGGGTGGTGAATGCCTTGGCGCAGTATTCACGGTAGGAGGGCTGTTGCTCTCTTTTACTTTTTGAGGTGTTTTATCTTGATAGCCTTGCATAGATGCATCTGCACATGGGCGCAGTGCTCCCCCCTTTATCACCTCATCCTTTGGAAGGTAGTCCACAAACACCATTCCCTTTGCATTCCAAAAAAAAAGTGATGCCATCACCTTTCCCAACAAATGAAACAACCTTGGATTTTTATTTATTTTTTATTTTTTTGGGGTCAGAGCCGGTGATTTGACTTGCAGGGATTGTTTGTTTGTCTCTGGCTCAAAGTGATGGACACAACAATCAAAATATTTCTGGATCTGCTTGAAAACAGTCTTGTGCAATTCTGATCGGCAATCAAATATAGAAATCCTGGCGAAATATTTCATTTTAAAATGATTAAATACACAAATTTTAATATTGGTTCTGCACTTCCATCACAGTGTGTGTTTGTGTGTGTGTGTGTGTGTGAGACCTATGGTGACGTCAGATGAGCTGTGTGCCTCCAGGAAGCCGTTGAGATGCTGCCACGTCTTGGGTATCCAGTCGATGATCTTGATCAGGTCATTGCTGCGCATGTTCTTATCAAGCTCTGTCTCGATAAGCTTCCGCCGCAGAAAGCGGCCCAGAAAACCTTTGACTGGCTCAGTGTGGTTGGTGCACAGCACCCACCTATGACAGGACAAAAGTTCTTCTCATCACAGTAACTCACAACAAAGATTATATGACTTGTGGTGTTAAAAGCATTTAAGCTGTGTTTTTGTTAAAACTGTAACCCAAATGGATGGAAATTTTCTATGCAATTAAAATAAATAATATTAGGCCAAACTTTTTTTTTTTTGAGTGTATAAAACAGTGCAGTATTGCTGCGAGACAAAAATGTGAAATTAATATCTTTGGTTTACAATTTGTGAGATATGCTCCAAGGGAAGAACTGAAACCAAACATTATCTCACAGGTAAAGAAATATATTTAATGCAAAGAAAATAACATGATTTCAATATTCAATACCATGGTGGGGAAAATATCAAAAAGTTTCAATAAGTTATAATATTTCAAAGTTTACATGAAATTAAGCAATTTTTTTTGAAAAAAAGAAATTCTATAATCAAAAGTTATATTATTACAAGAATAAACCTGCAATTTTATGACCAGAAGTCATAATATGCAGTGAATTAAAATCAATCTCCAAAATGTAACTTTTTCAGAACATAATAAAACTTTATTCTTGATTTGTCACATGCTTTCCATTCCATTGGTGCATTCAATGACATCTGAAAATAATCTAAACTCACATGACAACACAGTGAAATTTGACCAATAATTCAAAATGTTCAGGAATATTTCCGTGAATTCAAATCCAAAATAAATTAACAAAAAACATCTGCCAGATGCATGAATTTGAAATAAATTATTCATGGAGTTAAAATGTCCATCGCATACCTGAAATTGTGGTGTAGCTCAAGGTTTGGAGAGGAGGAAACTCCCTGATTCATGGTCCCAATAACATAAGGGCTGAATGGAGACAAAGATAATAAAGCACATTATTACTCAGTCACAGCCAGGGCACTCCACTATAATTATTTAATTATACTTTATGGTATAGTTAATTAGTCAACAATTGCAAAATATGCAGGTTTATAAAAATAATGCATTTAACTGGACAGCGCATTTCCAGTAACTGTTATAAAGTGTTTTACAAGAACAAAAACCTTCTTTGTCATTAGCTGCTCTTTTTTTTTTTTTTTTAATTCTGGACAGCCTTCTCTTGCACCAGGGCAAATTGACCCACATTTTACACATAGGAAGCCATGCCTGTCAACAGAGCTAGAAAAAGGTTAACAGCACCACTTACCCGTCAATCAAATCCTCTGCTAGTTTACTGTCCAATTACAAAGAAGGACTTTAAAATTTAAGCCACACCCATAAGTGATGTTATCGAGAAACAAGAAGCTATGCTTTAGCCTGGAGGCTATGCTGCGCTTTTGCTGGATTTATTTCAAGATCAAATAGCCATAAAATTTCATGTTTGGGCTCATTTTGTTCCCAAGAAGGCAATCTTTCTGCAGATATTTCTATATTGCAGTTTTGTTGAAAAACATCACGAATGCTGGAAGAGCCCACTCTAGTTTTAAGAGCCTGCAGCTATCAAATGTGTTCTGGCTAACCATTTGTGGTATTTGCAGTTGAGGAAGCCGTTGAATATGTCGCTGAGGGAGCCAATATGGTGGAGGTTGTCCAGGATGACCACGGTGGGCAGCTCTGTATCTGTCTTCTCAGAGTTACATTGTTCTGCCAGGTTGGACAGGTACTGACGCAGGTCCTGGATAAGTTAGCAGATTATAGTTACAAAGTGTAAGACGAAAAATGGAAGCAGCATTTTAAAGGGCTGGAAACACAGATTGGACAAACACCGTATTTTCTGGACTATAACTTGCATTTTTTTTTTTTTTTTTGCTAGTTTGGGATGTCCTGCGACTTATATTCCGAAGTGACTTATATATGAAAAAATACTGCATTATCATCTGTGGTCACAAGATGGCAGAGTCTACATGTGTGACAAGCTGCTCCTGGATACTGAATGAGGTACTGTGATTCACACTCCGGAGCGGAAGGTGGTGGTAATGCACCATTAAGCTAAATGCCAACCACCATAAAACAAGAAGAAAAATAAGATTTGAATGAGAGGGACGTTCTTTGTCTTAGAGAATGAGTAAATCTAATAAAGCATGCTCTCAAACTGAAAGACCACACTCTTGAATGAAAAGAGGGACTATAACTTCCATACTACTCAGTATTCCACTTGTTTGGACTGTGTGAGACAACAAGAACAGCAACGAGCAGAACAACTAGGCTAAGCTAAGGTAAGGCAATTATCTTTTAGAAATGTTTTACAAAAGAGTTTTCAAACATTTAATTACATTGAACAGAGCCACTGAACAGATGTTTTTGTGTGTTTAGTGGCCACAAGAAGCAGTTTACGCTATAACATTAATTAACCCATTAGCTTCTGTTCGCTAATGCGGTGTTTACGTTATAAATAAATAATGCGCCAATTAAATTCATTTTGCTTCTTGTTGCATGAAGCAGTACCACCACATTTCAAACATAAACGCAAACTTATACTTTTCTGGTACAATTTATAGTCCGGAAAATATGGAAATATATAGAGCAATACTGTGCTTTTTATTATCTACAACTTAAGTTCAAGAAAAATGTATGAAATCACCAAAAGCAATCGTGCTGAAATTCGTAAACTGCAAAGTTACGAGGTCCCACTTGTCCTACCTTGCTGGAATTCTGGTCCACATTGAAGCTGGCCACGTTGTGCTCGGTCATCTCCTTCCCCATTTGAGAGATGATGTATTCGGCCAGCTTGGCTGCCAGGAAGGACTTGCCGGTGCCGCTGGGTCCTGAGAGGATGATGCGACGGTGCTCCATCAGCAGGTTGAGGTACCGCTGGATGATGGGTTTGGGAATGAGTGTATCAAACACCAGGCTGTCTATACTGTTCTCCTTCACACCTAGGAGGAATAGAGAGAAGAGATAGGAAGGATAAAGCAAGAGGAAGTGGGGACAGAGGAGGAAATCAATAAAAAAGGAAAGAATGTATACAAAAAGATATTATAAACTTGAAACACTAATATTTTATACCAATCTTTTGCAGTATGTTCTATAAACTGCACATGAGCTTGTAAACGTCACTGGTTATTTAAGCCAGTGAGGTTATGTTCACACCTGCCACTGTTTCTTGGTTCGTCTTTACACTGCAAATAGCCCGTGTACTCAGGATTAAATAAGTTATTTTGGCTTCTCCCTTTTTACACTCGGGGACGCCTAAGCAGTTCCGATATGGATTATGTGGCACAAGTTTTACGCCAGATAGCCTTCCTGACGCAACTCCACATTACATGGAGAATGGGCACGGGTGGTCTTGAACCGGGAACCTTCTGTTTTGGAAGCAAGTGTACGAACCACTTGGCCACTGCGCTGCCCATACTAATAATTAAAAAAAAACAAAAAATGAAAACTAGAACAGCACTTGGAGAGTCCAAACCTCTGCCAACACTTGAAGTGCTCGAACAGGCACCTATTCTCTTGCGTAATTTTTTTTAAATTGAAAAAATCCTGGATCCACTTTGAAATTCATCTTTATACATCTCTATAAATATTAATGATTTTTTTCCCCCAATTTATTTAGCATTGTGAGATTTTCCAACATTTTTGTGAATTTCTCAAAAGATAATGCAAAAAAAAATTAGGCATATGTACAGTGCTAATATCTAAGAACAGGTGAGTTTTGGTGCGGTTCCGGATTACAGTCCAGATTTTGTGGCTCAAATGATCAAAATGCCCCATCTCATAATGTTAAAGAAAGTGAAAAAAAATTCCTGGATCCACCCCCTTAATCAGATGCCCCACCCCTCCATCAAGTTTGAGGTAAAATCGATTCAGTCGTTTTTGGGTAATCCTGCTGACAGACAAAGAAACGGCACTGAAAAAATTACGTCAATGGCAGCAGCAATTATAGGTGTAAAAGCCTAATTCACAAAGTTTTATCAGTGAAATGCACCTTTTTAATTTCTTGTGTTTTCCTTTATTGACGGGTTTCTAATACAAACTTAGAAACAGAATATTAAATATTTTATGTACCAAAAATGCTTCGATATTTTTCTTCTGACTGGACAAAAAAAAAAGATTTTTAAAAATGGGTTAGGAAACATTTTTTCATATTTTTCAGACTTTGAAATCCAATGACTGAAAGTACATGAGCCACGGAGTTATATGGTCTAAATTAGACTATATACCTGACTGTCTAATCAGTGCTCTTCTAGTTTTTAAAGTGAATGTATATGATAAAGTAGAACATCAGATTTATTCCCATGGTTTCCTCGCTGCCGTACCTTTGAGGTTGACCTTGATGACGTTGTTGTCGCCCACCAGGTAGCCGCACGGCAGCAGCTCAGGCACTTCGGAAGTGTGGGAGCGAACGACGTCGCCCATCCTGTAGCACACGATGCTGTCAGAGCTCAGACCCAGGCTGGTCAGGGGGTCCACCCGAAACACGTACTCCTGCCAGGAAAACGAACAAGTGCATTTTTTGAAAGATGCTTAAGTACGCTAAGGTTTTATTTCGTTCAAACTGACTGTGGGTCATGTTGCGTGTTTGTCGATGATGTTACACAATATATGACACACAATATAACACCTTCACCTATCAGGAGTGAATAATGGTGAACAGTGAGGAAAGTTTGCTCCAGCTCTGGTTTATTTTATGGCGAATTCCATGTAAATCTTGTTCAGTGTTATATTGTTTACCAAATTATTCAACGGCACCTACTTTTATTTTTATAAATCTAAACCCTGTAGAACAGTTTTAGGTGTTTTAAGGTGCCGACGAGATGTAGCTAGTAAAATATTCTTCACGCTACAGTAATTTTAACTCTTCAAACACAGAGCTAACAACATTTAGGCTGTTTACATTCTATTAGAAGTGGATTGTGCAGCATAGAGAAGAATGTAGTCAGATTTCACTTCGCTGTCTCCACTCCGGATGTCTTGAGTTTAGTTGTTGGAACCCGCATCATCGAGAAGTGCCCAATGTAAACACAACGATTTTTCTACTACAATCGTACAGTCTGTTCCTGTTTAAAGCTGAGATTCTTCTTCCGGCTGCTCACATTTTGTCATGCGATAAGTTTTTACAATCTTCAACGAACGGTCGGTCGTGGAAATCCAAATGGTGTGTGTCGCGGCACTCACTGTGCACAGTTCCAGCATCCCAGTGTGTCAAAAAAAAAATTCTGCTGTGAAAAATGAAGCATTGGATTTACCTTGAATAGCCGTCGGATGACGCCATCCAGGACGTCCCACTTGGTTTTCCCGCTCACGCCTATAGAACCAATCAGGTACTCCTGGCTTTGTGACGCCTGAAGAAATAGCAATGAAAATAAAACAAGGTGGCCTTATGGTTTATAGTGCATATTTTAAATGCAGAAAACATCAATGAAAGCTAAAAAAAATGTAATTTAAAAAAATCCACTAACCTTGGTGGGATTTGACCCTCTGTTGATGATGACCATGATTCGTACGCTCCTGCCTTCTTTGCGTAAGTTGCCCTCAAAGCTGTCGTCGAGGAGAATATCTGAGGAGAAAACTTTGTTAGGAAAAACAACTTTAATCATTACAAGCTTTCTGTCTATGAACAAATTATTAATATTCAAATGAATAATTCGCAACTGCAAACAGACAAACGGTGATTATGCCTTCTGTCATCTGACGAATACTTTAGCCGATGTTCTCTTCCAACGGAACGTTTGGGTGACCACATCATCTAACTTTGCTTAGTTACCTTCTTATTTAAAAAAAAAAAAATTATATCATCACGATCATTTACAACTTGCAAAGAGCGCAAAGAAAATCGGCTACCAGGACGTATGTGAGTCAGGGCGGCTGGGCCTGAGTCTGTCTACTGCAGGGCCTTGGCTTGAAGAGATTCCCCATTGGCCCTGCAGTAGACCGCCAGCTTGGGTAAATCACTTTAGGCAGGTTTTGCCACAAAAAAAAAGACAAAAGATGTAGCAAATCTACTTCAGTTATTACACAGCTTTGTTTCTACTTTGACTTATTTGTTAGCGTTCTCCACCCTTGACCGTTCCTTCCTTTCCCGCTACAGTCTTTTCTTTTTCTTCCTCCCAGACTCCATGTTGGAGCGGGAAGGGCCACTTTGTATTTCGGCTGGCCTCCCTTTGCTCTGGGCTCTGTGTTGGGGTGATAACAGCACACTGGCCCACTTGTCTTCCCATGCGTCTGTGCTCTCAGCTCATCCCTCCATCAATTAACAAGCGCGTGAGTCCTCGGAGAGAGCTGCGCCTTCTATGTTAATTACAGGACGAGAGAGAGCGGGACAAACTTCTCAAACGGAGCTCATTTCTGTGCGTGTAACAGACTCCTGCTGTGCTGTCACCCCTCTCAGGACAGAGAACAGCTATTCCATCGTTTCATGTGGCTCCGCTGGATCATTTCTCTGTGCAAACAAAATGTGCTCACATTTCCTGAAGAGGCATCAAGGCCGCTAATCCAACTTGATGCCACAGAAGAAAACTTGCCTTCAGAGTTTGCTGTAGGACATCAACTCTGTCCTTTGGCTAAGTAAGCATGAGTTTTGCTCTTACAAAGTCACGAGTGGATGTTTAATACTCAATGGCTGAATCTCCCTGCAAATTATTTTCAGAAAACCAATTTGGCATATATGCTAAAGGAATGTTTTTGCACTTGGTTGAATATCTAATCCTTATTACCCAGCTAACATATTCTGAGGTCAGTTATATTCAAAACCCACAACATTATTCCACCATGATAACAACAGTCACACTGCAAAATACTGAGCAAATTTGTTGACTACAACAGTGGAATTCTCTGATCTGCATCCAGCTTTGACACTATTGATCACTACATGTCATTAGAAAGACTAGAATTCTATTGTGGCACTGCAGGTCCGCTTATTACATAGTTGTGATCAAATCACGACAATGACAAGTTTCTTATAAAAAATACAAAAATGTTTCAGCATTGAAATATGGAGCACTGCAGGGCTCTGTTCTAGGACCTTTGTGGAGCAACGCAAGGCTGTAGCCATTATCCCCAAACTGAAGCACTCTGCAGCTATTTATTCATACTACATTTCAAATTTCATTCAGTAATTAGTGCTGTAGTTCTTATCCTGTTGTTGCTGTCTGCAGTAACCATGAATCGACCAGGACCGGGACAGACGGAAGTACAAAAGGAACCCATTCCAATATTCCTTGTTCCACTATGATGGCTGGGGATGACTATGTGGCCAATAATACTGAACTTTATTCATCTGGTTGATATCACCCCATACCTCTAAATTAAGAAAAGGTTAAGACCGTGGTCGCTGACACATCACAACAGAGATATCACTTCCATCCTCCTGTCTTTGTCTCTTGACCATCCGATTTATCCAGTATAAGATCCTTGACAAATCATCCTCAGAAGATGCACACATCCACTCCTGGCAGAATGATCCTCATTTTTGAGATATTGTGGATTGTAGACTCTTGCTCGACCCACACCACCTTTCTACCTCACTCCATTTAGTGGGGTGAGGCTGGACAAGCGAGTGCTTCCACTGTGGACGTGGAACCTGGGCATTATGTGGCCAACACAGGCAGACGCACATCCATTGTCGTCACCAATTACCACTTTCCTTTCTGCTCCTTTTTTGCTCAACAAAAATATGGAACTGTTAGGAAAGTTGTGTTTGTGGACCATTTGTGTTGGTATACAGGAACAAATAAATCTCAAGGTTTGACTCTATATAACATCTGGATATACGGGACATATTGGATGTATCACAGCAATGTTTCACCCATTCCACTCGGCTGCTGCTCTCTGCTCTGAATAAGCTGTTAACACTGACTCACACAGACAATAAAGCTGACAAAGAACTGACCTGACATGATGGTGTCAGTGATGTTGAGGTTATTGAGCGACAGCCCCAAAGACTGTCGTGAGGAGGACGAGGACGTGCTGGAGGTCTCAGAGGGTGGCCGGGCTGTCTTGACAGGGGTGGCCGTTGGGGTGGCATTGCCGCTGGACTTGAGACGATCGTTCTCCGCTTTCAGCATCTCAATCTCATTCTGTTCATGGACGGGAAAAAAAGGAAACACGGCAGTGAGCAGCATCAAAAAGTACAAAAACTCTTCTGATTAAATGAATCAGACAGCGCAACATGGTTTTAAATCTACAGAAGAAAAGACTGCCCACCAAACAAACACACACACACACACACATGACTTTTATTCCACACTCCGTGTCTTCCGTTACCATTTTTTGGACGTGATTTTACAGGTCAGTTTGGGCTTTTTTGTGTGTGTGTGTACGTTTTTTTTTCTCCACTGGCTCGTTTAGCTGAACAACAGCTGCCACCCGACAGCACGTCCCTGTAAGCACACCTCATGTCGAACGCTTTATTTTATTTTTTGGAGCGAGCGGTGAGCAATTTTATTGGAGCGGGGTGAAAATGTACCGGAGCGGGACGTGATAATGAGCGGAGCGGTCTGCAGTGGCTGTGACCGCCCCAACTTTAAGGAGCACCAAAAGTCACAGAAGTAACAAAACACACCCAGAATCCGATCTGACCTTTCGGACCAAAACGGATTTGCAAAAAATGTGATTTGAATCACATTTCAAAGCACCTGAGGTTTGAAATGAGGTTTAAGACAGATTTAGATTTCATGCGATTTTTGACTGTCCAGACTTGCAACACGGGATCAGATTCAAATTGGATATGCACATAAATCAAGCCTAAGCAGTCCATAGCAGCCTCACTGTTATTAGCAGAGG
>OMMV01005805.1:2747-15315 GCA_900302635.1 Chatrabus melanurus
GGGGGGGGGGGGCGAGTCTTTGCTGTGTCTGGGTTATGTGGCCAGTGGTATATGGAAGTCGCCGCTGTCAAAGAGCAGCGGCCTCGTCATAGGACATGGGTCCTTGTCAGCTTTGTGCAGGAGCTTGAACAGCCCTGTTCCGATATTCATGGGAATCCCCATAATGATGCACTCAGACACACCTAAAACACAAATGGAAAAGTTTTAAAATCCAGTTTTGGCAAAGAGCGAAAGCTTGTTTCGCCAACAAGCAGCAGCATGACTTTACCACAGACGGAGTCCTTTTGTCCAAAGTAGGCAGCATCGAAGAGATGGTCGGCCGTCTTCTCAAACGACGCCAACATCAGGACGCTCTCCTTCATTTTGGCCAAACCAAACCTGGTGATTCCAAGAATCTCCCCCTTAAGGACAGAAATACATTTTGTGTTAATGGAAGCTCCCCCCCCCCAACAGGAAAGGCATTCATCAACGCTGGTACTGGCTTGACCTTGTAGGACATGAGGTCTGCTAGGAGCATGACGTGACGCCGGTCAATGCTCATTCCGTGGTTCACCATGGTGTACTGAATCTCATTGATGATGGTGCTTCGAGCCGCCTCAATGCCCAGCGTGCGCTCAACCTAGACAGAGTGAAGAAAAAAAAAGAAAGAAAAAAACCCCATAATCAGACTCCTGATCCAGGGCCACTGTAATAAATAAACCGACAACAAGCAATATGCACCAACAGGTCAGGAAAATAAAGTCCTTAAATCATCAATGAATGCTTTGTACCTCGTACGTGTTGTTTGAAGTGGTTCTGCTCCCATTCACGCCGTGTGTAGCCATTACGGCTCTCAGGTTGTCGCCCTCCACCAGGAGTTTGTACTTGTTCTTGCCGCTCTGTTCGTCGATGTGAATGACGGCTCTTGCGACCTCTGGGATTCCTTGAACCACCACCTTCAAAGTTACAAAAGACAAGTAAACAAACAGGCTTTTCACGCCACAAGCCTCGCTGCTGCAATCCTCCCCCTGCCCAAGCTGATGTCAAACTTTAAATAGTACTAAAGGATTTATTTGTTTAACTGATGATTGATTCTTCTTGTAGATCTACTCGACTACTTTCATAATCATTTAGTTTTATAACCATTTTCATTATTCGTCAGGGAAAGATGTCAGATTTGAACAAAGAAGGATTTGGTCATTTTCAGACATTTGTGAACATTAGGGTCTAAACTTTGAGCAACAGTTAAAAATAAACACCATTGTCCTGTTTTGTTTTGTTTTTGTAGCAGATGAATGTGGCTGTAGTTTGATCGGGCTTGACTGGTTAAAGTGAAACTTGGCACACAAGGCCTGAGACAAATTCGATGTTGGGTGTGTTTTGATTCTAATTGTGACCACAAGGGGTCTGACTCTCAGAAACCTTGTATATGTGATATCTTGACAAAGACCCAGTATATCAAGGTGAAAGTTGGTAAATGGTTCGATGTTGGCCGCATTTCCAAAGTAATTTTGGCCACCAGGGAGCAGAGTCATTGAAACCTAGTATATGCAAGAACTCTACTTCATGGATTGCGATGACACTTGCCACTGTTGATACACCTTGCACAGGTTTGTGGGTGATTGGGCTCAGCAATGCAGGTTAGGGTAAATATTGCCCGTGTCATAAATTAATTTCCTCAGGGAGGTGGTATGGCTTTTTATGAACCACCACACCAGCCTCTGTCACTATGTGGTGCTGTATGAGGTGAGTGCTTCCAGGTACAGTAATTCAACGTCTGCTCTCTGTGCTGTAGACAGATTGTCTGTACAAAGAGCCGAGGGTCTGAGCAATGTCAAACAAGGCCGCTATTTAAGCCTCATACATCGCCACGAGGTAGGGGAGTGCTTGTCCCAGTGTTGACTGCTGCATTTGCTGCTAATCCATCTTGGTCTCCCGGAAGAGGGGACAGTGTCCACACAGAAGACTGGGGAAGGAGGGACACAGGCAAAGAAGGAAGGGCATCACATAAAACCAGACTACAAAATAAAAATAAATGTCCGTCTGACTTTGTGGGAACCCTAAGAAGTTAGTGGACATCACAGCCAGCCTATACATAGGCAATGTGAGTGCTGTGCAGACCAGAGGCAGGATCTCAGAATTTCTTTCCAGTGAAAACTGCCATTCGTCACAGATGTATTCTGGCTCCTACACGGTTTAATGCTTGCACGGCCTGGGTGTTGGGTCGGGTTGCGGAAACCAGTGGCTTAGGTGCCTTTGCTGGTGAGGAAAACTTTACTGACCTTGAATTCGTGGACGATGCTGTGATCTTTGCGGAATCAATGAATATCCTCATTACAGCACTTGAGAAGCTGAGTGAGGAATTGGAGCGTCTGGGTTTGCGACTGTCCTGGATCAAGATTAAGATCCAGGTTTCCTGGACTCAACCATCACAAGTATATCTGTATGTGGTGAAAGTGTTGAATTTTAGAGATATTCACTTATCTCCACAATGACTGATGTCTCTGGGTCCTCTCGGCCTTTGAGGCCTTTGGGAAGAGCTTTTGGAGTCATGAGGTCACTGGACAGAGGTGTTTGGTGATACCGATACCTTTGCAAGAGAACTAAGGTCCAAGTCTTTAGGGTCCTGGCGCTTCCTGTCGTACTGTATGGCTGTGAGACTTGGACGCTAAACCAGTGACCTAAGGGGATCAGTCAACATCTTTGGTACTAGGTCTGTTTGGAGGACCCCTGGGAAAAGCTGGAATGCCTTAGCTGGAATGCCTTTTTGCCACAGAGCCATTGCTTACGGAGACTTGGATTAGGAGTATCGCTTTCATTGTGAGGGAAAGCCAGCTACAACCTTTTGGCTATGTAGCTCGTTTCTCTGTGCATGATCCAGCACGCAGGTGCTCCAGTGTTCAGGACCCCAGGAACTGGAAAAGGCCAAGGGGACCCCCACTTTTCACCTGGCTACTGCCAATACATGGTTACTTTCAAGAAGTGGGGAAGGACCGGCTGTCTGCCTGGGTATTTGTCATCCAGAACCCAAGGCAGTTCCATGGTGTGATGGATGCGGCAATGCCCGGCACCACCGCATGCTCACAGACCTTACCCGAGTACGTCTGCTGCTCCCTGCACTGGTGGCCACAGATAGACACAAACTGAGACACACCAGCATTTATTCAGCCAACAGCCGACACAAAAAATGACTCTGCTGAGGGGCCTCCCACCACCATCACCGCTGCTCTGTGTTTGCCAGCCCTTTTGCGTTGCACTGATTTGTTTCCTCATACATGGGTCCATTTCCCTCGCCTGTAATGGCCCAGTTCTGCTCAGACATACAGCATCTCTCATGTTGCGTTTGAGGCCGTCTTGCCTCAGTCTGACGCAAACACACATTTATTCGCAATTATTTTGACGTGAGGCTGCTCAGTGGCACTAGATGGCACGTTGAACCACGCCCCCTCCATAATGTTATATAAAATTAATGATTACTGAATAATTCTTTAGTATTAACTAAAGAATTACAGAGCGTATTAACCAACAGAGCTGCTCTGAGAATAATTTTCTTGTTTTCGGGCATGCCCTGTTCACGCTCACATCTGGAATGTGCCCAGTACAACCACAGTCTGAACTGTCTGGAGCCACTAGGAATTAGAGGCCTTAGTCGAGGGTCCCAAATGTATCAGTCTGCCTGGGTGACTGAACCAGTCAAGATGAAAAGGATTATTAGTCTTTCAACTCTGGCAGGAAGTCAACATAAAGACTGACAAAGGCACTTCTTATTACTCATCGTTATATGCAAAGGCCCAAAAATGTGAAATAATAATTAAACACACACAGACACACAATGTCTTTGATCTGCCATAATGTAGGCCAGCTTCAACTCTCTCACTTGGTTTGATGTAAACTCAAGTTCATACTTAAAAAAAACTTCCTATGTCAGGTTGGGGAAAAAACTAAACAACTGAATATATTTTAAAGCTCACATTTTATACGCCTTTCAACAAGTTAACATAGATCTCAGGGTTCCCCAAAACATGTCTTTGAAGGGTCTTGCTAAAAATCCACTCCGATCCTGGATTTTAGCAGGCCTGTATACCCCTCTGTTTCAGCACTGCTCAAAACAGGCCGTTTCTGTGTCTGTAACTTTAAATGCCAGTGCCTGTGTCTGACCATGCCCCTCTCCTCAAGGGGATGTGGGTTGGGCTTGCTGAGGCAGGTAGAACTCAATGGGGAATAAAAGATGGCGGCTGTGAGGCGGACTCAGTGGGCGGAAGTAACACCTAGCTGGGGGAGTGTCACCCACCTGGAGCAGGTGTCATTTCCCCAGATGACGTCGGAAAGGTGGAGCAGGGAGAGGATGGACTTTTCTCATTTTTGGGGGGGGTTATAGACCGGCTAGGGGCATTTATTACGGTTAGAAAACCACGGTTAAGAGCATTTTGCATAATATGTGACCTTGAGCAAACAGAAAACCATTTATTTTAACATGAGAATCTCATAGCAGCAGAATGGCAGCATAAATATGTTGCTGAATTTACCAAGTGGGTCACAGCAAAGACCATTTTCCCATAATCTTTAAATTGTTTTTCTGTTTATACTGTAGACTAGAATTTCTTCATTTCAGACTCTGTTGTCATTTGATAGTTTATTTTAGAATGGACATCTTTTGTCTCCCTCACTGTGTTACTAGTAGGTGTAAATGAATAAAGACAGTGGAACTGCAGTGAGCAGCAGTTGGAAGCCTTGTCATGTAGTAAAGTCGGCGTTTGATGCGTGTGATGCCGACTGCATGCACAACATCAACAACAACAACAGGCTGTTCTTTTGTTTTTTTCTTTTGCGTCACAGTCCAGGTTCTGACCTTGGGCAGCTCTTCTTTCAAAGACTGCAGCACGTAATACATGGAACTCTTGTTGTTCTCTCGAGGAGACACACAGACGACAGCCTCGCCGTGCACGGCGATGTCTCCTGGCTTCACGCGTAGCTTTGACATGCAGATGGAGTAACGCACAGTTTCTGCGTTCACCTGGTCCAAAGATGAAAAGACACCTGCTGTCATTCCAGCTACACAAGAGCAATTATTTTACACTTTATGAATGCAGACATCAAATGTGAAACTATTGCAATGTTAAACAGAATGATCAATTATTCCACCCGTGCACAGCGGTAGTGCATGTGGAGTCATACTGTCTGCTGTGTGTCCATCTATGCGTGAACAAAAGAGCCAAGAGTTCTGATCTGATTGTGAGCTAATTTGGTGGCATGATTCATGGTCAGCCAAGGACAAAGAGATTTGATTTTGAGAAAAAAAGTAAAAAGTTAAGGACACAGTCCAAGGCAGAGTTGGGCGATGTCTACTTAATTGGCACATCATGATATGTACAATCATGATGGAGGCTCCACCATGACGTCAGTCAGCCATCGGCGATGGAATTGTCCAACTGCCAAACGCTAACATACATAACAGATAAGTACGACCTGAAAGAGGAAAACATCCGAAGCAATTCCTCACACGTTACACCAGAACAAATCGAATGCTTTTCCTCAGCTCACCATTTACAACTGCAGGGTTGAGGGTGACGGTTTTGCAATATTTAGATAACATTAATAAATGAGACAACGGACGTACCTCCAGTCGCAGCAGCCTAATTCTCTCCAGCGACAGTTTGATCAAAATGAAACAGTCATCAGGCAGAAAAACCTCTTCTATGTACTCAGAGATCTGTGGAGGGCAGTGAGAGAGCGCGACTTCATTATAGCTCAGCATTTCAACGTGTAAAACTCCTGCTGATGTCATTCAGTCACTTCCTTCACTTTAATGATATTAAAATCAATGAAGAAGAAAATAAACCCTCTTAAAAAGAAAAGCTCATGTACACCACAAATTACCTCTCCCAGAAGAGTTTTCTCAATCCTCCCCTTCACCAGTCTGGCAAAGTCAGCATCGTCTTCGACATCCAAGTGAGCAGTGATTATAGGGGTGCTGAGCAAGCATAATAAAACACTCGTATTAAAGTGCATAACAACAAGTTATGTTACACTCATGCAAAATATTACTGTATTATGTATGGACATATTTAACATTTTAATATTAAATTGATGTAGCTGTGACTAGTAGACTACTGTGCATAGTGCAACTTTTGTCTGTTGCACCATCAGTCACAGCTTCACAGTTGAGTGGCACAGAGAAGGATTTTCACACGAGAAAACGGATCAAATCTCGGCTCCAGTCTCCTGTGTGTCTTCAGGGAAACTGCAGCTGAAAATTTCACATCTACTTTTTAAGAAAAGCCTTCTCTGTGCCACTGCACAATGAAACTGCATAACTGGTGAGGCAACAGACAAAAGCTGGACTTTGCACAGTTTCAATAAGCACAGCTACAGACGCTTCAGAGTTGTCTGGCTGTCTCCTTTTTGCACAGTCAGTCAGTTTTTGAGAGCTGCCTACTACAGACAGAATTATGATACAGTACCATACGGTTTGTGTTTCTTAATCATTGATGTAAATGAAGTTCAAGACATATGCAGTGACTTGGAAATGTTCATGTATCCATCCACTGACTTGTCTCCAGAAAACTGGCTGTAAAATTGATTATTTGTAATAAAAACAATTCTCGTATCGAGTTTGTCCAATTACCTATGGGCTCTGAAAATGGAAACACTATAAAAATGGCTGTAATTCCTAAATGGCTGATGCAATATTTTTGTTAAACCTACAGTGGCTGATAGGGGCCACAGTACTTCCAGGAAGAAACGCAGAAAACGCAAATATAAAAAACACACCTGCATCAATTCAAGAACAGGTAGCTGCATCAAAAAATGTCTTGCAAACTGAAAAAATGCTTGCAAACAGAGAATACCAACATAACCTACAGCACATGTAACAATTTAATTTGATGATGCGTCTGCTGCAAATTCACACAACACATACAAACCTAGAAATGCTTTGGAAGTCCTTCCAAGGTTCCTGCCCGGAGGACTTTAACTGACTCCTACTTTTCAGTGTAGGGATGTCACGGTTAACCGATTTCACTATTAACCGTGGTTTGAAACTTCACGGTTAATTAATTGTGAAGGCTCCTCTACACCGTGTTTCTGTTCAAAACACGTAGAGCGGATTAAGCCGGTACCATTAACAGATCAGCGCAACTTGCACCACGGAACGAAATCAAAGTTACACCAGCGGCGCACTCCTCCACTCCACGCCCATGCTGGAACGTGAGGCTGCTTGGCAACACGGCTCAAAATAGAGGAAAGCAGTACGGATTACTGTGATTTTGATCAGTTTAAACTTTGGAAAGTTGACGACTTAAAGCGTTTTTGCTGTTGTCGTGGACTGCCTGTGCAGAAATGGCTCCGTCTCACCTGATGTTCTTGGAAGCATTGATGATCTCTTTGATACGAGGCACACCCAGGGTGATGTTCATAGATGCGACTCCAGCAAAGTGGAAGGTCTTCAGGGTCATCTGAGTACCAGGTTCTCCAATGCTCTGGGCACACAGGGCACCTACTGCTGAGCCTGGTTCCATCTGCGCTCTACAGGAGTCAACAAGCGAGAGCAAAGATCTCTATCAGGTCATATCGGCCATTAAAATGACTACTGAGTGAATCGGCTGTTTGCTATCAAAGTGTTTTCTACCTCAACAGTACTCAAATGTTGCTTTAGGTGTCAAATGTTTCAAGATGACAAACTGAGTTTATAAATGGATGTTTTGAAATGACAATTTCATTCATTGTTTGATGTATTTCATTTATCATTTATCACTCCGCAGAGGACATTATGTTTTCACTGCCATTTATCTGCCTGCATGTTAGTTAGTCAGCAGGATAACACAAAAGGACGTGAATGGACATGAATGGCAGTCAGTAAAATTTGGTACATTTGGGCCAAGGAAGAGCTGATTAAATTTTGGTGCTGTTCCAGATCAAGAAGCAGATGTTGCCATCAATCTTTGATCAAAGCTAAAAAAAACTTAAAAACAAAAATAACGGAAGGACTTGAGGTAAGTGTCGAAGTAAAGTAAATGCAACTTGTGAAATCACAGATTACTTACAGGTAACCAAGTAAAACTGGGCAACTTGAATGTAACAGGGATTAAAGTAACTGAGGTAACAGTAACTGTAATATGCTAACTTGAGATTAAGTAACTATAAGTAGGTACTGGTAGCTCAGAAAACATAAGGACTTCTTTGAACTGAGCTGATAGTTGATACTTACCGGAGAAAATTGTATCATGATTGCTTTTGACCATTTAATCAGGATCAAAGGAATCAGAGTCAAAGACAACAGCTCAAAGACCAAAGAAATATTTGCCCCTTGATCCTGATTTGTCTGATCCTGATTATAGGATGAAAGCAAGATCAGCGATTAGGATAAAAAAAAAAAAAAAAAAGGGAATGAAACATCAGCAACCAAAACACAGGTGATCAGGATCAAAGGTCACCAATCAAAGCTCTGAGTAAAGTCAAAATCTATAGTGTATCGAGTCTTGTACCTCATATATTTGTCTCTACAGGTCTGAAGAAACTTCTCCAGCTGGGTGGGGGTTACGCGGTCCAGCTGATATAGAACCTTTGGCTATGATAAAAAGGAAAAGCAAAAAAAGGGCACTGAAGTATCACATGTAAATTAAACACCATGTTGCAAAGCTCAGGTGAGTGGCGTTTACCTCGCTGGTGCCCTTGTCGTTGATGCCGTACTTGTCTCTGGTCTTCTTGATTCTTTCTGCGACACTCTTAATAAATTTCTTTATTTCCTGTAGCAAAGAGAAATACTTTTATGGCTAATATCTTACCATCATTCATATCGAAAGGTTGGACCGCATCATATTTTCACATAATACTTTATCATGCTGCTGCAGATCACAGGAAAACTGTCAAGTTGTGCAGAATGTTACATACTAATTACACATTGTGAACTCTGTAAGAACAACAAGCAGTAATTTACATTTCATTCAACGTCAGTTCAGCAAATGCTTCTCACTTTACCATCTCAGATTTGCTTTATAAAAAAAAATAAAAAAAAAAAAAATCAGGAGAAAGATATACTTCTTAATAGGAAACTAGCAACCTCAGGTTTTATTATTTTATTTTATTCTATTTTTTTTTAAACAAGTGCATAGTCTGCCCTAACCCACGGCGCCCTGGGCAAGCACTGATAAGCTTACCATTGACAAGTGACACTTTTCTGTAGAAGGCTTTTACAAAGTACAGTTCGGCGATTTTGACCCCAAATCAAAATCAATAGCCTTCTTGGGGACACCGTGCCCAACACACATACCAAGTTTGGTGACAATCAGGCAATTAGGAAAGAAGTTATTACGCTCACAAGATTTAAAACAAAGTATACTCCAGTAACCTTGACCTTTTGACCCCAAAGTCAATAGGCTTCTTGGGGTCAATACACCTAACACACACACCAAGTTTGGTGACAATAGGGCGGTTAATAAAAAAAGTTGTTGCGCTCAAGATTTTTCACAAAGTATGCTCCAGTGACCTTGACCTTTTGACCCCAAAATCAATAAGCTTCTTGGGGTCACCAAGTTTGGTGACAATTGGGCCAGTACATCTGAAGTAATCTTGCTCATAAGTAAAACATCGCATGACTGACCGCACATAGTGACGTCTAGACCACTGGCTGCGCCGTGGTAAAAATACTAACGACAGTACAAACCCAAAAATTTACATTTTTTCTGATTACAAAGTATATCTTCCATCTGGAATATTTTGAGAGAAATCTGAGATGATATGGAGGAAGGTTTTTTTGTTTTTTTTCTTAAATTTGATGAAGTGGTATAGAATGACCCTTTAGTTAACGCAGACACCTGGACATAAGATTAAGCACACCGACAGAGGGCTTTTCATTTTAAAACAAACAAAGAGTTAATAAGCAAAATATCTGCAAAATTCAAACCCATTCTTCAACAGAGTTAAAGCACAATCCAGCATGCTAAATCACCATTACCTCCAGGTACTTCTCTGAGCCTGTGTCAGTTAGCTCCTTTATGAAAGGGACAGATTCAACAGCATTACTGCCAGAACACCAATAAACTACATGTGACTGTTGAGCAACACATTAATTAACTGCACTATTAATGACTGGATACATGCCAAGTGAAAATACATTTTTAAAATGTTTCTTCTTATTTGCTTACAATGGGGTAAGCATGGTTCCCTCCGACTTTTGAAAACTATTCTTCACTTTTTTCTTTGAAAAATAAAGTTAAAGAAATTTTCATCACTTTTTCTTAATCTTTATTTTTTCTTAAGCTAGTATCTCACGGAGCGGAGAATGCAGAAGAACGTAGCGATTTTTAGATTCGCCGCTTTTCTGACGAATGTTGGCGAAAATCAGGGCTCACCTCTGTCATGGGCGGCGTTTTTCTGCCCGACGTGCTGCTGCCCTTGAGGTAAGAATCGCTTTGTCTGGCTGCTGCTGCAGCTTTTGCTTGTGTTCGCTACATGGCGAGCCAAAAATAACTTTAGCGACACGTTTTACAACCGTTTGGAAACACTTACAACTATTTGCAGCCGTTTGCAGAAAAATACATTCGCAAAGAACTTTTGGACATGTTCAAAATTTCTGTGCGACAACAAAAACTGTTTGCGACCCTAAAAACTGTTTGGGAACTGTTTTGCAACCTTTTGCGAACCCTGACGAAACCCAAAAATCGTAGCGTTCGTCAGCATTCGCCACTCCGTGAGATACGGGCTTTAGTCACTCACTAACTTTACACCAGAAAGCCTTTCAAAGTGGATGTTTAAGGTTTATAGAAACAGTTCAAATATTTGTGCACAAAGAGAGGCCTCTCCATTACATATAAAAGTTGGGTTCCACTCCATGATCTAATAATAAGAGACTTAATTTTGGGCACCTTGTGCATAAAAGCTAAAATAAGCCTCTTCTGAGCTTATTTAAACATGTTAAAGGTTATTAAAGGTTATTTCAGCATGAAATTATTGAAAAGAGGTACTAGGGAAGCCTTTAACCCTCTACTTTATTTCTATTCAGTAACATTGTTGGCTCGTAGTACTTCATAAAACTTTACAGATCATCCTCAATGTGCGTTTTGTTAATAGTCAATTTTATTTCCATTTTCACTATTATAAATTTCAATCTACTTTATTAATCGATTTAAATTTTACATCATACTCATAAAAAATAAAAAAAATGTGAAGCATTTGGACACAAATAGAGGCCGGGCCAGACGTGGCCCACTGGGCACAAAGTTAGCAGTCCTGAATCAGGCGCTGCACAGCAGCCGACTTATTAAATTTAACAGGACAAAACCATCAGGCGGATCATCAAAGTTTTATACCATTTTTAAAATGACTCTTTGCTTTCAATATGACAGATTTCTGGTGTGAAACAAGATTGAGGAGTTTTAACGCCACCAACGGATCGCACAAATGTTGAGGGGGACTTCATTTTAAAAAAACAACAAAAAAAAATAAAACTGATGGATGCGGACTTTTTAATGTTGCGCTGCTGTCTGTCAGCTGACCTATTAGATAAAATAATAAACCAATTAAAGCTTTGCCAAATCACTTAAAAAAATGTTCACTGCTCAGAAAATTGTGTGTGAGGGAACGCGAGCTGTCAGAGCGCTGCGCCGAAATGATTGACATTTAAATGAATTAACACTTTTTTTTTCTGGCCTGGAGGGGGTTCTTCAAGTCGCCAACTGCCGATATATTTTGTGAATATTGGCAACAAACCTGGTCGCCATATCAAGGGCTTTAAAACTGATTTTAATAACGCGACTTCAGACATTTCCATTGTGGGAAGTGATGCAACAATTTTACATTTTAATGACGTGTGCCGTGGCCCTAACAGGAACCCTCACTATTAAGGGAAAACACAATTTTGATTTGTAACTGAATTTTTGTTCGTCATAAAACAATTACAATCAACGCTGTGACGACTGACAGTAATTTTCTCCTCGTCACTGATGGATTACGATAGTCAGTGACGAGTGCCAGCGGGAACCCAGGGTAAGCAGCGCAACATTACCACGACAGGTGTTAGGATTTTCACTGTGTGACATGAAGTGGACAGGATCTTAGGTTCAGTAAGACATACTTTATTGATCCATATGGGGAAATATGCCCTCTGGATTTAAGATATCTTACTTACAGGTTGGACACAAACTACAGTCCTGTCCAATATTACTGGAACAAAAGGGCCAACTATTTTTTTTTTCCCAATGCAACGGACTACATTTATATAGCATTTTCATGCTCAAATCACTTTACAGTGATGCCTCACATTCACCCATTCTCTCTCACACGCACGCACGCACCGAGGCCAGGGTGCTGCCACGCAAGGTGCTCAACTGCACACCGGGAGCAGCTTGGGGATTAAGGCCCTTACCCAAGGGCCCTTAGTGATTTTCTAGTCTGGGATTTGAACAGAGGATCCTCTGGTCACACTCCCACCGCTTTAACCACTTTCAATTTCAGCTTTTAATTCCTGGAATGCACATTTACTGTCAAGTCAAGTGTGGGCGCATGCTCTGGTGCCGAGTGTCACCGCAGTCACCACACCATGGAACCACCTTGGGTCCTGGATGGCAAACACGCAGGCAGACAACCAATCCGT
>OMMV01005868.1:1577-13245 GCA_900302635.1 Chatrabus melanurus
AATGCATCTTGTTCATACATTCTGATTCAATTAGGAGATAAAGAGGCAACCTTTGGTGCTGAAAAATGAAGCCAATGGGGAAGTGCTAAAACCTGCAGTTCTTCAAATGGCCACTTGAGGCTGGCTTCAAAGTCAATCCCCATAGACACCCATTTTAAGGATAAAATGATCAACTTTATAGCAGAAATGAATGTGTTTACAGCCTCGTACAACGGTTTTGGTCTCTATAGCTACTTTCCCCCGTTAATGACAACTGTATGGGGGGGGGGGATTTTTATATAACTCATCAGGTTAAGCTATTTTAATGTATATGACCATAAAGTTATGAATAATTAGAGGTGTGGTTGCTTTGAGTGACAGCTGGTGTATCGAGTCCACAGCCACTAGCAGAAGCCGCTAGCAGTGCCTGTGGACTCGACTGTGTTTGTCCTTTCTGAGCTTTTTATTACAAATATCTGAGACATTATGGCTTGCTGTGCTCAGTGTGCGCTTAAAAGAACGATCTAGAAAACTGGGCCCAGATGCTGGAAATAGCACCAGGGACACTCCCCATAGGCCCCACGAAGACCCCATGTGCGCTAATTACGGTCTATGCGCTTAAACGGTCGAATACGGTATATCATTTGTATGTTAGGGCTGTTAGCACTAATTAACGGGTATCGATAGCTTGGTGACGTTAGCTACATTGATGGTGCCACAGTTTTTGAGGCAATATAGCAGTCATAAATTTTAATGCCTGCACCCAAGTGACCCGTTATGAAAACCGCCACCCAGTCCGCAAAAATATGTGCTAATCAAATACCCGACCCAAGGTTACTTTGCCTGTTAGCCTTAGCTAACTTGGCAACTACGAGATAGGTGGTGCATGTTCTGGCTTCATTCGTCCCGCCCAGGTCACACCGGTCTTGCCCATGCCCCGTCCCTTTACCCACTTATGGGTTGGCTGGGAGTTAGGCGGAGTCAGGCACTGGAGACATCCAAAACCAACCCACTCGAGCTTCAAACCTGCTCTTCAGAAAAACCTATGGGTGACGTCCCGGAGGGTTTGACCAGTATCTCCTACAGTCTGTGCAGATAACTGAATTGTGTAGGCTCGACCCACACACTGCCTGTGAATGGAGTGTGTATTTTTTGTCTTTGATGGGAAGGGATGTACAAGGTCGTAAAGTCATCTCCATCCCACCCAGTTTCATAATAGTTCTCTCTGTCCCCTTTCCACTTTCAGGTCATAAGAGGCGCTGGTGAGAGAGAGAGGGAGGGTGAGCCGCACTAGCCTTCACCGCAGAGGGAAGGAAGGGGAGCCGAAAACACCCTCAAAGCTGAGCGCGAGCGCGATGAAGGGGAGGTAAGTGAGCCTGGTTTGCCTTCAGGTTATGTGTTGTCTTGTGTGTCCGTCTGTCCTCAGATACCTTTCACCTGGCCGTCTGAGTCAGCTGTGTCCATGGGGTGTTTGTGGCATTTGCATGCGTGTGTGTGTGTGTGTGTGTGTGTGTCTGTATTATGTTTGAATGTGCGTCCTTGGCATCAGGCCACAGCTGCCAGGTGAAGGACGCATCATCCAGCCTGAGTCACCTGCTATATCCTCAACCTCACCGTTGCCCAGCCATGTTCATCCCTCTGCAGTGATGAGGTCCTGCCAGCAACTTGCATTTGTATCTATCCTTATATGTTTCTTGATATGCAGTGAGTTTGATTAAATCCCAAATGCAAAAGTTCCAGAAATGGGACTGTCGCACCTTTCACACAATAGCTAGTTATGCGATTTAATTGTAATTCTGTACACATTTTTATAGCAATTTGATAGTGTGTCTGTAGATTCTTAAAAATGCTTTGTATTGTATCACATAGAAATGATGAGCATATTTTATTTGGTATTTGGACTTTCAAAATCCATTTCACAGTGTAAAGGTTTGGCTTTTTCTCTCCGGCATCCATTCCATTAAAAAAAAAGTCCAACGCACTTAAAAGACAACATTACGCCGACAATCCTGGAGTCGAAAGACAAAACAATCTCCTATGAAAGTGGGAGAGGAGCCACATTATTGTCGTAACTGGGTTTCAGTAGTTCCCAAAATGAGCAATCGTTGCAAGAATAATCTTCAGAGTGTGTATATGAGGCTAAAAGCGGCAGTAAATCACTTTCAGCCGGCAGTCATGGTCAGCATGGCTGCCACTGTACACGGATAGGGGGATGGTTAAAGAGGGGGCCAGTGAGGGGGAAAATGTTTTTCTCAGTCCTTTTCATCTGCCTTTCACAGGGTTCCCGCGGATGCTTAAAAAGTCTTAAAAGGAATTTGTTAATCTCAAAATAAGGCCTTAATTTGTATTAAAATGTCTTAAGTCAGTCTTTCAAAAGTCTTAAAAATGCCAAGACAGGGAAAATAGGATTTTATTCATTATTTCTTCTGACACTGCAATTAAAAAATATCAAAATAAATATATTTTTTCCAATTCAGTGAAAACCTCTCATCACACTACCCAAAGCGATATAGCGGAACCAAGAAATTTTTATTGTTCGTTACCGGAAACCTCAGAGCAGAGACACTTTCAACTAGCTAGACGTAACTTTCGTGATGACATTGGGAAGTTTAAATTGAATGAAAATTGGCTTTTCAGGGAAGATTTTGCAGCGCGGTTTAAACCAGTAAAGGCGCATTCTCACCTGGAAGTATTTGCAAACGTCGTTGTCCGCTGACCTCCGCTAGCCACAACTGGCCTCCACCGGCCTACGCTGATGAACGGCGGCCGCGTCCAAAAATTTTCAATATGTTTAAAATTTCTCGCCATTTGCCGAAGTACCTCTGGCTACGTTGGAGACCGTTAGGCAAAGTTAATCTCCGCTGCGACCAAGTTCCCTACGCTAGCCTCCACTAGCCTAAGTTACTGGTGCGATCATCTACGCTGGCTAACGTTTGGGTGCTGCTTCGCCCTGCCTGCTCAGAATCACTGGACAGTGGTGTGTCAACCCGCTCTCTTGCACGTTGCCACGTTGGCAAAAGTCCCGCTTGTTCTCATGGCGCGCTGGCTAACGCCCGCCTCCGCTAGCACCACGTTGTGGAACGCCGAGCTGCATTAGAAGTTTGCTACCGAACTCCGGTAACGTGATTTTTTTTTTGCTGATGTTTGATGTGTGCCCTGCGTTCACCAGATACTGGGGTAAACATTATAGTGTAAATGGGCCGTAACAATGTTCTATGTTACAATAAATATTTTGGCAATTTTGTTCCTAACCCTCAGCCATTGTTTGTTTTTTGGTTATTGTAATATTAGTCTTAAATTGCATTCCGATTGGCATTAAAAAAAAGTCTTAAAAAGTCTCAAATCTGTCTTGCCTTAAGCTGTAGGAACCCTGTTTCAGATGATAGTCCTAGCCTTCCACCTCCGGGTTACAATAGCAACGGCAGGATTTTTAATCATAATTATTTTTTTTCCTAATTCTGGAGAAAACATACCCTGCACTTCATGCATAAGTTACCTTACACATATTGCTTCTGATGATATTCCTTCCCTTGTACCGTCTTATGTACTAAATATTTAAAAATGTTAGTGTGCATGAGCTTTCTTATGGTGATTCAAATTAATTTTTGCTTTCAAGTTAATGTTCTTATTGAGCATTTATGATTTAAAGATTAAGGTTGCTGATAAAAGGGAAAATGGGAATTCCATTTAATTGTGAAAAATATACTTAAAAACAGAGTAAACCATTGGCAGAAACCATGGTTACAAGGGAATTGAAGATATGACTCCTCTGGACTGTCCTGCCAATAACAATTGGCAGTTTGTTGCACTCCCTCTTTGTACTCGAACCAGTATTCTTTGCGTTGCATTCAGTGTTAACTATACCTCACAATGCCATCCATGCAGATGATTGAATAAATTAGTTTCAGCTCAGCCAAACTCATTTCATATGAACATCATCCAATCAAACTCAAACCCCTCTTCTGCTTTTTGATGTCTTGTGCTCAGTCATTTATTTTCAGTTTGCCTCAGCATTGCAGTCTTCTGCCTTTTTGCACATTTTTTACACCCTTCTGTTCCTTCTCCTTTGAGTAAATGCAGGTCCATATTGCATCAACCCTTTCTTCCCCTCTTTTTTTCAGGGATGTGGTTATGTTGGGGGACTGCTCTTCTTTTTTTCTCTACATCTGTAGCTCATGTTTGTGTGGAGTTGAAGGGAATAATATGACCCCATGTTAAGCAATTTTTGAGGGTGTTGTGTTTTGCTCCAAGACTCTTTGATAGAGCAGGTAGTTCAGTGGTATAGGAGCTGGACTACTAATATGTAGACCTGGGTTTGAGTCCCAGTCATGCTACCTGTCTGTGTACTTGGACAAGACACTTAAGCTGCATTAACCCAGTCCACCCAGCTGTAAATGGGTACTGGCCTTGGCTGGAGAAGTAACCTGCGATGGACCGGCAACCCTAACAGGCCCACAATGGGCCTCAGGACCTATACTGGACTTACTTTACTCTTTGCCAGTCATCCACCTTGAGGGATTGAACCCACCAACCCTTGAGTTAGTGGATAATCTGTTCTACCGGCTGAGCTATGGTTACCCCCGGTGAAGTGAGAACCTCTTTATTTGCATCCTTCCCTCACTACCTTTGTTCAATCTGGACTAGATGTTACTAGATGATAGTTTACCTGAAGAGTTTCCCACAATAGCTGAAACTTTCTCTTAAACAAATGCCTCTTTGCTGATTTTTAAGAGAAAGTAGAAGGTAATGGAGACTATGATAGTTGTAGAAGTAGAAACTACCTTTGGTATGACTGTCCAAAGTCAGCAGTGCCCTGTGTTTTAATTTCTCCCACTTCATATAGCTCTCCTAACATGTTGAATGAGACAAGGTAAATTTGTTTGACAAGAAAAGCAGGTTTGAGTGTCTTTGAAGATTTTCTCATCCTTGTTATTCTTTTGAAGGATGTACAGTATATGAATTGGGATTTGTGGAGCCACATGCTCCACAACTACAGCCAACCCGGTTGTTTTATGAATTGGGTAATGTGTCCCGAGTTTAATCTAGAGAAAAGAAAGGATGTGGTGGATTTCCATATATGCCGATGCACTTTCTTTGCTCTCCTTTTTCCTCTCAAGTGTGTCTGTCCTTTGCTTTGGTGGCTGGAAATCTTTGAGGAGCAGCAGAGTCTGTCTAAGCTGGTTTTAAAAGCTGCATGGCTCAACGACTGCCACGGCTCTCTTTTGGTGTCCATTTGTGTATATGGAGGCGGGCTTGCATGTCTTGCAGCGCAGTGTGTCACACGGTTTCATATTTCAAAAAACACAAATGGGAAAATGACAGGCAAATGAATCACTCCGTCAAGTCTTATTGATTCAGGTTTCGGGGACAGAGCGAGTAATTGTCACTTCACGCTCAAGCAAAATATATCTCAAATGATGGACGGTGATTTACAGTGGTGGGCAGGGACTCGGTTGAGGAGCTAGCATAATAATCTGATGGACAAGTGCTGGAAATGGCAACATTTGTGTCTGCAAAATGTGAATCATGGAACAACAGAGTTCTGTGTCGTTAAAGACTTTAGCAGAAGACACCCATGAAGCCCTTCAGAATTAGTGAGAAGAAAGAGATCTTTGATCAGCCTTGGACACAAGGTGGGTATTTGTCCTCGGATGGATGGATTGGCAGAAAGACTGAGAGTGAGGTGGTGGAGACTGAAAATACTTAAAGATGTATACACGTTTGATTTTTCACAAAATAGACTAAATTTTCTTTGTGTTTAAACCTAGTTATTATGAAGTACTTTTATTTATGGGGTGTATCACAAATTGACAGCTAATTTTATTGCTGGCAAATATGCTTTGTGAAATTTTACAGGCAACATGAAGGAGAAAGTGCATGCACAAGGTTCAAAATTCATGCTGTATTCACTGGAACCTGGGAATTTCCAACTTATAACTTGGAAAAATACTTTTAATAAACCTATGAAAAAATGTTAGTCTCCCAATTGTCTAATTTTTGCAAACCAAGTAAAAATGTTGTAACTAACACATTAGACCTACATGAGTGGTCTTACCTCTGTCTACCACATTTCTTCGGCTACATGATGCTAACATGAGCGTAAAATGCGAAGCAGGTGCCCGTTGACACTTGAATGACATACTGGGAAGCTGAGCTTCCCAGTATGTCATGGCATCTTGTTGCAGTTCCTACCCATTTGCCTTAAAATACAACAAATTTAAAAATCCATAAAAAGCGAATGTTGAGCATATTGGTGATATAAGAATTTTTTTTATGGTTTAAACTTCAAAGTCATTACAGTTTTAAAGAGAAAACACTGAAGAATAAAGAACAGTGGAAAAATGTTTGTAGATAATGTAAAGTTGGAGGATTACGCAGAAGAAAGCAGCCTAAAAGGGAGAAAAATAAAACTGGTAGAGAGAATTGGGGGGGAGCAATGCTTCCAATGTCTTTATAAGGCCATAAAGTAGTGCACTTCCTGGCTTCTGTCTAATTGCTGGAGGCGATGGGATGGGGGAAACACAACTCTACCTGCCTCCTGAATCCTGACTGCTTGGCCTTTGGGGGGTATGGAATTGTTTTGCCAGCAACACGAACACTCTGAGGTTTGGAGAGACAGCATTTCCGGGAGACTCAAAAGTGATTTTTGTTTGTTTGTTTGTTTTTGTTTGACAGTTGAGTGGAGTAACAGATTTGGAAGGCATTGAGAGAAACGCACAAAAGTGAACATATAGGTTCTGTACAATAATGATCCCCTCGGGGTAGAAAAAGTAACATAAAAGTAGGAACTAAAAGACCAAAAGACAAACAAAAGTCAAATTATGGTGTAGTTGTGCCTATTCTTCATGATACGTTACCTGAAAATAGAAAGACAGAAAAAGTACACATGCAGAGAGAGAATTGTACTCTTAACTCAGCTGGAAGCGACCATAGAAATAGTTTTGCCTCCCCAAGGAGCTGTATGCTGAACTCTTAAAAACGAGAAAAGTAACACTTGGGAAACATCTTTGGGAAAGAAAACATTTTCATTTCATAAACTGCTTGTCTAAGAGACCCTGCCCTAACCTCTAACCCTCAAATAAGCACAGTGAGTTACACAGCCTTGACATGAGGAGAAAGGATTCATTCTCTGGAAGGAGGAAAAAGGTACAAACTCGCACTAAACTGTCCTCTGGATACCCGAAGAGCTAGTAATAGAAATATATTGCTCCCAAATCAGACATTGTGTATTTGTAAATTGTGAGTACCTTCTTAAATGCACCAACTTATTTAATTACAAAAATAGTTATTAATCATAACGCTATTACACTGTTGTGCCACTGTTACGTTGTCTAGTTTTTTTTTTACTTCTGCCCTGCTGCACGTCAACTTCATCTCAAACATCGTTTGTAGATTATTGCATAGATTTGTCTTTACATTTCTACATTGCCACTGGGGGCAGTGTGACATGCCCACACCAGACAAGATAGTAGAAGAAGCCCGGAGTTTAGTTTTCACACTATTAACCTAGCAAAGCATGTTTTATCTCCTGAGAAGATAATATGCTGTTAAAGGAAACAATTCCTGGGCTTCCACTGTATTGAAATTCATCAGCATTTCTTCGACATGCAGCAGAAATGTCGTATTGTCGAGAATTGGGAGGGCTGTGCGTCAAGTCAGGTCTGGGAGCATGTACCGATCCATCGACCGCATCCACCAAACGAAGTAATCGCCCCAGGTCCTGGATAGCAGCCACCCAGGCAGACAACCTGTCCATCCCCTCTTCCTGAAAGTAACCATCTATTTGCTGGCAGCCATGTGAAATGTGGGCGTCCCCTTGGTCTTTTCCAGTTGCTGGGGTCCTTGACACTGAGGCACCTGCACATGGGATGAGTGACTCTACAAGTTCAACACTTTTACCACCCACAGATACAATTCTGATGGCCGAGTCCAGGAAGTCATAGAAAGCCTGGATCTTAGTTTTGATCATGAACAATCGCGAACCGAGACACTCTGACTCCTCGCTGAGCTTCTCCGCAAAGTTGTGGTCAGTAAAGGTGCCTAAGCTGCTATTCTCCACAACCCTACCCAACATCCACTCCATGCAAGCGTTGAACAGATTGAACATCCTGAACATATCCCTGACGAACACCAGAATTCACTGGAAAGAAGTCAGAGACTCCGCCCCCGCTCTGTACGGCATTCACAGCACCTGTGTATAGGCTGGCTATGATGTCCAGCAACTTGTTGGGGATCCTGCACATTTTCAGGATGTCCCAGAGATCAACCCGGTCAACAGAGTCAAACGCTTTGCGAAAATCAACACCGGCTGTAAAGAAGCACTGATGAAATTCGCACTTGCGTTCAATGAGAACTCGCAAAGCAAGGATGCAGTTAATGGTTGACTTCTTGGGTGTGAAGCCAGACTGTTCTGGTTGCTGAATGGCAAGTAACTGTCATGACTGCATGTCGACACATCAGGAAGCCTCTGTGTTGTTTGATTGCCCATTATTCTTTGCTTCACCAAAGGCCATGCAGAGGTGCAGCAGCGCAGAAGCTGCAACCGGCCTTTAAACGTTTGAGTAAATGGATGAATTACAGTAAGTATTGACAAATATATGATTCGTTTACTATTGATATCAAGTTGTTTTTTTTGTTTTTTTTTAATTTCCGTTCCCCTAATGGCAAAAATCATCAAACCCAACCCGTAGTGTCCCAGAGTTGGCACATATCTGTCATATTGTCTTTTGGCAAAATGGGCCAACACCGGCACAGATCTCGTGTTTCTGTCTCGACCAGAAATGGGCTAGCTCCAGACCATACTAGGAATTGTTTTTGGCAGCATTTTGGCCCAAATGTGGCACATTTCTACTTGAAGTCTGCTGACTAACGAGTACAGTCGAGACTGTATCCGGGCTACTGTGATTTTTAATGTGGATCCAGCAGATCTGGCCCAAAGTCGGCTGCTATCAGGGTTACCACCAGTTCACGTACCTCTAGATCACCTGATATTTACTGAAAATTAGTGCTAAATTCTTACAGTTGGTAATTTTTTTTTTCGTTAGTGTAAAATCAAGTCTAAAGTTTGACTACCGGTATTTGTCAGTGACTTATCAGCTGTTTCTGTGCGGTGTGCCCAACATTTGCTTGTTAGGTATAGATCGTCATGTTTTACGGCAGAGGTACATGGTGTTATTGTGTCTTGTCAAACTAAACAAGCTGCAAAGCAGTTGTCGTTTTGTGCTCGGAATTATCAGTGGTTGAGAGAATGAAAGAGTCAAAGGCAGCTCCCCCCTAAGCTTTCCATAATGTGTTCCCAGAGGAGACAAAGGCCTGCATTCACTGCTGGGTGTCGATAAGACATATCATTAGTCTGCCATTGGAGGCATTACCAACACACACATACTGTACATGCACACAGTGCTGTGGGATTTTTATTCCTGTACCCATTCTTTTTTTTCTCCCCCATACACTTGCATAAATATTCAGATGGGTGCCAGAGGAGTGAAAAAGGCAGCGATGCTCGACTTGAATCAAATAAATGCAGAGATGTGGACCCCCTGATGCTTTACCATCAGCTGAATTTACGCAACATTGTAGGGTTGTCTTCACACGATGATAATTTGTTCCTCCATGTATGCCTGCAACTTTAATTTTAATTAGCCAATACTACAACCTGGTAATAATGAATCGACGGCAATAAAAATTGACATGTACAGTATGTACCAGCAATAATTCATGTATCTGTGATGAAGTAAAAGTCAATGAGCTTTTCATTTTAGAGTGGTATGACTGATGTATTTAAACATCAATAGCATATTTATTTAACCCGAAAGTGTATTCCTTTAAGGCGCAGTCACACTGATGTCTACCTCAGCGTTTGGTGAACGCAGGGCAAAGTCGAGAAAATTGGCCATACGTCAGCAAAACTCACGTGGTGCTAGCGGAGGCCAGCAGAGGCGGCCGTTAGCCAGCGCTCCATTAGAACAAGTGGAACTTTTGCCAACGTGGCGATGTGCGGGAGAGGGGTTCGACACGCCACTGCCAAGTGATTCTGAGCAGGCAGGGCGAAGCATCACCCAGCGTAGACGATCGCACCAGTAACTTCAGCTAGGGATGCTAACGGCGGCTAACTTGGTCGTAGCGGAGATTAACTTTCTCTAACGGTCTCCAACATAGCCAGAGGTACCTCGGCAAACGGCGAGGAATTTTAAACATATTGGAAATTTTTGGACGTGGTCAACGTTCATCGGCAGAGGACGGCGGAGACTAGGGGACACAAACGTTTGCAAGTAAGTTCGTCTACATTGGCCCAAACGTAGGTGTGACTGTGCCTTTAAAATTGCTTCAGATCAGTGTTTCTCAACCCTGGTCCTCAGGGCCCAAATAATGTATAATTTCTGTTTATCCTGGCATTATTTTTATTCAAAACCTTTTACTTCCTGTCATAATTTACACCAACAGTGCGAAACTAGGTGTACATTGGAATACTCATGCTAGCTTACTATATAGTAGGCAAAAATAGCAGTATGTCACAGTCCATAGGTTATCTGAATACTCACTATGCATTTAGTGGTAGTCAAACGGTACCCGGATCACCTACTACCTCCACAGCGAGCAAACGGACAACACTACGCTATCCCATGCAGCAGCTGGAGCCTGACGACGGCAGAAAAAGAACTTCCCGGGAAAATTCAAAGAAGATAGTGAACATGCATGAAAATGGTAGTGGCGCACAAGGAGCCGTGACATTGTACATATATTAAGTATTGGGAACCATTTAAAACCTTTGCAAAATAGAAATTTTTGTGGCATACGAGGGACAGGTAAGATGACGGCGGTGTACTACGTCCAAATTGTGTCCCTGCTACTCGCTCGCGTACTTCTAGTGCATGCTACAGTAACGGTTGGGTTAGTAGGTTCTTAATTGATGTTAGTACATACTGAACATTTGCATGTGTGGAAAGTTGGCAACTTTACCCTGAACGGTGCCGATTTAGCAACCAATATCTATAGAGTTTGATCAATTAGAGACGCTTCAGTTCGTAAATTGGTAAATGACTTGTTTAATTTCGAAAAGTTTCTCTTGGCACGAATTCATATTGTGCGATAAACACTGCAAGGTTTTCCAAAAGACGTTTTCATTTTGAGTTGACGATACAAAAATCTTTCTGATCTGTTGAACTCTATATGTTGTGAGAAGGACTAAAATCTCCTTGTTTTTTTGTTTTTTTCCATGGTTTTGATATATTTTTTTGTTTTGTTTTTTGCTGTTTTGTGGCTGGGCTAAAGGAAACCAGCATCTGATCGCTCAGCGATAGCTCGGCCTCACGAAATCTACTTAGTACTTTCTGCACCATGAGAGAATACCTACCCTGGAGTTTCTGAAATAAGGGATGAAAATGAAGGTTATCTGTTCCCGTGGGAGAGATTTGCAAAAGTCTCTGTATTGGTACTTGCTCCTTATTTTGCGCAGGGACAACAGAACTCTTCCCGTTTTATGCAGTAAACAAACTGGCACACTGATCCAGGTGGTTAAATACAAATGAGCGCTGGAGATTTCCACTCGTCTCAGTGACATTTCTGCTTCTTTTCTTTTTTTTTCCCCTTTACAACATCACTACTAATGTCTGAGCCTTAATGTGATATCGACTCGTATTGATGATAAAATGCTGCACGCAGAATTAGGTGCGAGAAGAGGATGGCTCGG
>OMMV01005936.1:8653-19977 GCA_900302635.1 Chatrabus melanurus
TTTTTTTTTTTTTTTTTTTTGCATTTTACTTGATGATTGTAAAAAATGCTCACAATCAGTACTGTTAATAACTCGTTATGAGTGTATTTATTAATCACACCCACCGTCAATGCAACAATCAAAATGTGAAGCACAAAAGTTGCTTTAAAAACTCAAACCATAGTTTTTTTTAAACTTTATTTAGGTGTCTTTGATTTGTATATCTTGACCTTTTTCTGGTTCTGATTTTAATTAAAGTTTTTGTACAATCACTTTGATTTCTTATAACCTGTCTTACTCAAATGGAACGTGATGGTGTTTCAAATGAAAGCAACATGTAAAGTGGCTGGAATCATTCCTAAAAACATGGATTTTTTTTTTTTTAACAAAAATTTTAAATAATAAATTCTCTGCTAAAAATATGGCATTTCAACTGAGAAAGCTTTAAATTACATATGGACATACAGATTTTCAGAGATATAGCTGTGGTCCGAAATTTACATACAGTCATCATGGGCATGAATGTCTCAGTGATGAAAGGCTTTCAGTTATTTCTTTGAACTGTTCTTTTTCTGAGGTCGAATGATTATACAGCATACATATGTAATAGAGAAAAAAAGCTTAAAGACTCAAGTTTTAATTTATTTGGGTTTGTGACATCAACACAGGGTCAAAATACACATACACCCACTTGGAAAATTAATTCAGTGGTGCTGAAAGTTCTAAAAAAAAAAATCTTTGAACTTGCTTTGGACTCTTACCGTCATGTTCGTGATCATGATTGACTCCAGCTGGGAGCTTTTCTGTGCCAACATAAAATTGTTTGTTTGACAGCACTCGTTGGACTGACTGAAAACACAATGCAATGGAGAAAGTCCAATGAGCTCAGTGCAGATCTGAGAAAGAACATTGTAGCTTTACACAAGTCAGAATATCTCCTGAAGCCATTTCTAAAGAACTGTAGATTCCAAGATCATCCGTTCAAATGACTGCACATAAGTAGAAGTTATCGGGAGGTGTAGCTACTTTGCCAAGGTCTGGAAGAAGACCCAAACTTTCACCTTAAGCTGAGAGGAAACTGGTTCGGAAGGTCAGGGACCACCAAGGCACAGTCCTGCCATGAAATGGAAGCTGCTGTGTCACTATCTTCAGTTAGTTTTCCATGGACTGAGAGGCTGCTTGCCCTCCAAGAAAGAAGCTCCTTCTCCAAAATGAACACCTTCAAGCTCAACTGAAGTTTGCATCTGACCACATGGACAAAGAAAAAAAACAAAGGCCAAGTTGTTTAGCCACAATGACCAGAGGAATGTTTGGAGGATTAAAGTTGAGGCATTCAACTCCAAGAATACGTGATTTGCGCAACCCATCTGCGCATGCGCGGGATTTTTCAAGTGAACTATTTCGGCTACCACACAAACCATGGCGCTAGTGAAATTTATATACAAGTACAGGCAGCAGACCGTGAACTTTAAAGCATTTTCAGTGATTAAATGCCTTAAGAGACTTTTATAACAATGACTGGTGCACACTGTGTTATATACGACTGCATTAACCACAGTTATAAGCTAAAATGGTGGCAGAGAAAATACATGATTGTACGGCACCACCAAAAAAACGAGGACAAAAATGTGGCTTTAAAACATCATTTGTTTTGACTCCATTTTTTACAGAGAAGAAAGACCCAGAGGGACGTAAAAGATGGACAAAAAAAAAAAAAAATGCAAGTTTCTTGCAGATATTTAGTTTGTCAATATTTTTGAAACCGGGACGAATTATTACGTAGTTATTATGCACAATACATTTCAGATTTTTTCATCACTGTAATATCGCCCAGCTTCGGTTTGTCACGCCACAAGCTCGTGAGGTATATAATGTTTCAAAAATGAGTTTCCATTTCAACTCACCTTCCTTGTAGTCATTACGAAGCCGATGTAGAAGTGATTTCTCATCCCTGTTTAGCAAATATTCGGCTATATCAGCTGACATGCACTGTGACCACAGTTTTAGGCCCTGGGCTTCATCTAGCCATCTGTCAGTTTTTTTCAAAAGGTCGGAAATTTGCTTGCCTCCAACTGTCAACGAGACCATGTAGTCGTTTTTGACAACTTCTCTGTCCTGCTCCTTTGTCAAAATACATGGTCGATTCTGGACCTATGCCACGTATGCAAGAGCGATCAGTTCTTCTTTAAATTTTGGCCTACTGGTGACACTGGATGTCATAGGCAGTCCATGACAACTGCAAAAACGCTTTAAGTCATCAACTTTCCTAAGTTTAAACTGATCTAAATCATAGTTATCCATATTGCTTTCTGCCATCTTGAGCTGTTGTGCGGTTGGCAAAAAATATACCGATCCCACAATGCATGGCCCGAGATGCGCAATTCGCTTATTAAACATAAAAGTGTACCGGTATGTCCATAGGGATCCTCTCCATGCTACCAGACACTTGTAATGACATTTTTGCCAATTTGGTGGTGATGAGAAGCGGTTTACTTTCAGGATTTTAGCTCGCCCCGTACCATTACATTGTATACCTGTTTAACATGTGACGGTGTTAGTGTTCTAACTCAATACTGTACATATTAAAGTCAGAGCTGTCAAGTTTCACGCATTGACTCTGAGAAACACATTTCAACCAGTTCACACGCTCACACCTTGTATTTGTCATGCTGAGAAGTAAGGGATAACGCCCACCGAGGTGTCTCATTATATAGAGTTAATGATCGAGCAGCAGGCATACAGAGTGGAGTGTTCCACCAAGTTCATAGCTATCCCGAGTCTGAAAATAGCATTTGTTGTTTTCGGGTAAATTCCAAAATAAGTTTTATGGGATCCCGCTGCAAGCACATTGTTACATGGATGTGTACACACACACGGAGTGCAGACAAGGTGGAAGTGGAAGAGCAAGATCTGATGAATGCTATCGGTAACGCCTTCATTTATGATCATTTTGATTTTATGATTCCTGAATGAAATCACTTGCCTGTGAGCAAATATTGAGAGCTGATGTTGGGGAATATAGCCACATTCGTGCTAAATTATTATTTTGGGGTAGTCAAAAACTCTCCAACTTCATTGCATCCATATAGGCTACCCAAAATTAAGGAAAGGGCTCGAGATGTATTTCTTTATTTTATTTCAAATTCTACTTTATTAATCATCTTTCCAGCAATGTTGACATGCAAGCTACACCTCGTGAAACAAAGTGCTCTGGCTATCGTTATTTCAGTTATCTTTTATATCCTGGCTATGCATACATTAATCATTGCATTTGTCAGTTTCAAAGATGTCAGGGAAGACGCAAAAGAAAATTCTTTCATTCTGGGCACCGAAAGGTCAGCCCCATAAAAAAGCTGCCAGGTCAGAGGATGAGATGGTGGAAGAGGCTTTGGAGGAGACAGTAGAGGAGACAGTGGAGAAGACAGCAAGGGGAGACAGCGGATCAGACGGTGGAAACCGGGAAAGAGAGCAGAGCAGCCACCTATAGGTGTACTTTTAAAAGTGACTAGTCAACCAAATGGCCATTCATCATCATAGGGAGCCACCAGCTCCTACTATTGGTGCTCTGTTTGCAGACAGGAGAACTCCTGTGTCCATCAAGATGCGACAGATGTGAACAGGCATATAAAAAGTAAAGGGCATCAGACCAAAGAACAGGCACTTCAGTCAACAAGCAGCATTGCACAGTTTTATGACCCAGCTTCTGTTGATGGCATGACTACACAAGAGGCCAAGGTACATGGTACATAAACCAAAAGGCTGGTGGTAACGTTAGCTGAACTGCATTTTTCTTAACATTGTAGGCTATATTATTATTATTATTAATAATAAAATACTATTACTTAATGTTGCATGGAATGCTTATGATTTTGTGCTTTAATTAACCTTTGCTGTTGCAATGGTCCAACATAATGTGCCATTTGCAGTAGCAGACCATTTTAGCCCGCTGTTGAAGGAATGCGTCAAAAATTCCACCACTGCACAGAATTCCAAGTGTGCCAGCACCAAAATAACATGCATGATTAATGAAGCAGCTGCACCACATTTTAGAAATGAATTGGTGATGAAGATGAGGGAAAATCCTTTCACATTGATCACAGATGGGTCAAACGATACAGGTATTACTTTGACAGCTATTGTATATATTTGTTTGTTTCCCACACTTTCCAGCACCCATTTCTTCACAACACACACACACACACACACACACACGCACACACACACAAACACACACAAACACACACAAACACACACACACAAACACACACACACACACACACTTTCAGTCTGATGTGTAGCTTTAAAACATGCACCTTATCATTGCAGGACAGGAAAAGATGAACCCAACTCACTATGCTGATATATGACAGTCACACTAATAAAGTTGTCTATAGGTTTTTGGTTATATGCACCACCAGTGGGCGTAGCTGTGGCATAGCTGAAGTGATCTATCACAAAAAAAATCAATGAGGTCTTGCAGAAAAATGTCATACCATTGGGAAACGGTGTAAGTCTGTCCAATGATAACACCCCTGTCAATACAGGAGCAAAAAATTATATTGCATTGAGAATTCTGATTGAAAATGGCAATATTTACATCGATGGTTACCCCTGTCACATCATCCACAACACTGCCAAACAGGCTGGGCAGAGGTTTTTGGAAGTAATTTTGATTATGTCTGATTTCCATGACCTATCTGTTAAGGCCAATGCCAAGTAAAACAGTTTGCCATCACCCTAACCCTTTGATGACCACAAAACAAACCCTGTTATTTCTTCCAGTGTATCTTTATCAGTTCAGAGCACATTTTCTTTTTGCTAAGCTGCTTCCATACCAGGGACCCCAAGCACATGATCAGCTCTGCGAGGAGTTCCTGGAATATCGATTGATGGACAACCCCATGGCCCAAAACCCAATCACTGTCAACATTGAAGGTTTTTGTGGGAATATGTCATCAATGAAGAATAGGGTAAGAAATATTCTGCCCCCTTTGACATACACATTTACTTAATCAACTTAATGAATGCAAAAATATTTAAATGAGTGATTAGGCCTCCTTGGCTCATTTTTTTCAAAGGTGACCGGTTTGAACAGATTTGGAAGGCTGTCTAAGTTTACCAAAGTGGTTTTAGTTCTGCCCCACTCGAATGCAAATGCAGAGAGCGTGTTCCCCATGCTAAGGTTGAACAAAACCCAAACCCTGAACCCAAAAACATCTAAAAACAAGACCCAGGTTTAAAAATCCCAGAGTTCTCCTTTAATAAACCAACAGTGCACCTGATGGCTTGACAGACTGAACAGATCTCCCATTTCCTGGTCTCCAAGGTGCAAAACATTCTGCTCACTGCTCTATTCTCAGTGGAGAGGAGCCATTAGTGTGTGTTCGTTCAGGGTGAGATTGGCGGTTGTGCAAGACAACACTATCAGAGTTTTAGTAAAGCATGGATTTGTCACCGGCAGAGTCTCAGCTGCTAAAACGAATTTATAGTCTTGGCTTTAAATGCAGCTTGTGAGGCATTCTGCACTTTATGGTGATATCTGTCTGTGTTATTGCAATTCCAATGTTATAAACATTAGATTTTATTGTTTTTGATATTATATACTGTAGACCTGTAGACACTGATTTGTGCAGCTGTTTCAGGTTTGCTGACACATATTGAATGGTCTGAAGGCCACAAGAAGAAAACAGCTTTTGTTGCACCATCTAAAGCAAATCTGCTGGCAAATGAACCATCTTACGATCTCAATAAAGCAAAAGGTATATTGTTATAATATTTTCTTTCAGTCAGTTCTCACAATGAGCCAACAGGTAAGCTGGGATATTTGTTAGACAATTTTCTTAGGCGCTGGCAAAAGCCTCAGCATGTACCCTGTAAAATGCAGGGAGCAACGGAATAGACAAATGAATGAGGGCATACAGTGAGGATTAACTTGTGATAATTTGCCTTCAGCATCACAGCCCCCACCCTCTGGAATTCTCTCCCTCCGGTCATCATGAACGCATCATCTCTAGACAGTTTTAAACATCATCTCAAACACCATTTGTTCATCAGGGCCTATGGCCTCAGCTGATTCTCTCTCACCTTTTATTTTTACCTTCCTCCCTATGGGGAGGAAGGTAGTCTGTCTATATGTGTGCTGTTTGTAAAGTGTCCTTGGCCTTTTTGAAAGGCGCTATATAAATCAAATTTATTATTATTTGGTGAACTTTGATGCACCAGATCAGTAAAAAGGCAAGCTTGCTTTGCTTCGTCAATACACCATATACCTGTATTCCGCCTGTACATGTCTGGGCTTGTTGCAGGGAATAATGGAGCACATGCATGATAGAAGTTAGGAGCAGGTGCTGCTTTTATCTTATCAACATATGCGTGTGTAGTTAAAGTTACATGTAACTAAAAAAGAGATTGTTTGTCAGTTTCTTTCATTTTCAAAGCTTAGGCCTGGTGGCCACCAAGGCCACTGCTGCTGGTAAGGTATACAAGTAATAAGTCCTATACAGGCCCTGAGGTCCATCAGGCCGGTGTTTATCCCCGGATTCCGTAGCGTGAAGTAAATGAGAGTCTACAACTCCCGCTGGACGGGTCCCCAGTCCATTTCAAGTTTCTGCCCCAATCAACGCTGGTACCCATTTACAGCTGGGTGGACTGGGAGGATGTACATGAAGTTTCTTGTTCAAGGACACAAACGGGTAACCTGGACCACACACCTGGAATCGAACCTCGGCCTATATGTTGGTAGTCCAACTCCTATCAAACAGAGTCACCTACTTATGCTATAGATGGTGCTGAAATCCATGTTGGGAAAAAGAAAATCTTGTTGTCATGTAGCCGGTTGGTAATATTGTACTTTATCAATGAGCTGAGCAAAGTTGATACTGAGTTTTAGTTGTTAGCCTGTAAGCATACAGAGTAATCTGTCTTTCTGTCTTTTCACATTGCAAAGATACTGAAGAGTGCCCCGGATTTATGAACAGCCTCTGTTAAACAATGAGAGCAATAATTCATGTTTTCCCATTGAATACATTAAGAACTGTAAATAAGTGGTGGACAGTAAACTTACAATGGAATTACATTTGGGGAACGTACCAGATTATGCAAAAATGGATTATCTACCTTTCACAATTACAAATGACGGTTATCATGTTAAAGTTTCACTTATATGAGTTTGCAGGTGGAAATTCAATTCTCCTGATATAAGCAAAATTTAGACATGAAATGCCTTGTATTACACTTCTATGATGTATGTAGCAGAAGTTCATAACTGGACTCCTGCTGGGCCTGTGAAACACAGTGAACTGGTTACTGACACCATGAGACACCTGTGTCTGTTTATTTGGAGCTTGGATCAAAGTGCGGTTCAAAGGACAGCAATCATGATCAAAGTTCAGCAGTCAAGATCTATAAGTTCAGTGATTAGCATCAAAGGTCAGAAACATGATCAAAGACAAGTGATCAGGATCAAAGATCAGGATCAAGGATGTGTAATCAGTACTGATCAGGATCATTGGTCAGAAATCTGAAACAAAGGTGAGTGATCAGGATCAACGGTGAGTGTTTAGGATGACTATCCATAGGTGGACTTTGGGAATGATCTGTATGTGGTGAACCAAAATGCATTTTAGTGTAGGGGTATAGGGGTGGTCCACAAGCATGGACTATGGATTTGAATTTGGTGTGGGACGTAATTTACATTAAAGTGTGGAGCCGTGGCAGCCCCATCACTTCTGGCTTAGGGCTATCATTGGTTACAAACAATAATATCTGTTGTTAAGACACCTGGTGATGTATATTAAGTTGCTGAAAAAGTATTTAATATGGCCTTTATAAAGTTTTTACTGATGTGGTACATGTTCTGAATTTAATAAATCAGTGTTTGCATACATGATTTATAAAAATCATATTGTAGTGGGTCTGCAGCTGCAGCTGCATAACGTTCGCTTACTTTCTTAACTTCCTGGTTTCCCCTGGTAACCCCCAATTTGATGTCACAATGCTATGAACTGTGGGTAATTCCCTGAGACAAAGTCTGCAGAAATGCAGACTTACAAAAAGTAGGCAAAAAGTGCTTAAAACATCTCCATAAGAGCCCTCGTGCACATCACAATTTGACAGTGGGGCAGCCCTAATCCCTCACGCACTTAGCGTGAACGCACTTCAAAGTCTGTGAGTCCGTCAGAGCGGGTATTGGGACTGGACCTCTGTCTACACTGAGCAAAGTGGTTCATGATAAATGGTTCAAGATGAATGAACATTTTTGACACACATTCATGCAGATTAACTTTTTGTGATTCAGTGATACAACAATAAATGGTTCTGTTTGGCCTTGACATTTGATCAATTCTGTCTCAAACTGAGCTACTCTATCCTCGACTAACACACAATTTTTCCATCATGTTTAATCCATATTAGCGCCAAACTGTTTGAATTAAACAGTTATGACCTTGAGTTTGACCTTTCAAGGGTCTCCAAAATCACAGGTCATGCGATTAATAGAAAGGTGATATATGACTTCATATTTTTTTATAGTAACATAGGTGTATCTTTAACCAATTCCTTGAAATTGTAATGGAGCTAAAACAATTGGAGACCCCAGAGCAGAGAACCCCACATATGTAAAACTTGAACAATCTTCATTCCCAGCTGTTGTTGACACAAAGTTCAGAATACAGCAGAGGACAAGACTATTCAGCAAATGTCTCTGGGAGGAAACACACAGATGGCTTAACCGCTGAAACAGACAATGGGTGAGAATACTCCAGGAAATTAGTCTGCAAGGCGATAATGTTCACGAGGGAATGAGCAAACAGGTTAACCAGTGACTTATGCAGAGGGTCAAAACACAGAGAGCAATCATACCACATAGGAAGTCCAATAAACAGCACACTAAACTCAAAGAACACAGGAAAGCAGCGTGGGTTGGCAACAGGAGATCAAACAGAAAATGAATGCAAGAGAGTCTTTATAGAAGCAAGATAATCTGGCACTGGAGTGAAGGGCTGTGGATGGTTATATAGGGTGTGATTCAATTAACTGGGAAATGAGCGTGCACATGAAACCGAAAACCCATGTGCCTGTGAAACAGGAAGTAAAGCCAACGAAATACACAAGGAGTAATCAGTCAAAACAAAAGAATGAGTGGAAATAACAACAGAGAAGAATCCACTAGGAACTACAAAATAAAGGGAAGTACATCAAATAAATAAGTGGGAGAGAACACTAGCAAAACAGTAACCCAGTGAGCTGAAAACCAACACCACAGGCGTGATCAAAACGTGAACATGGCAGAAATAGCCATTGTCAATATCCTTTATAAATAAGTACTAGGCCCAAATTTTGACCTTGACTTTTAAACAAATTTGATCAAAATCAAATCACTTTGTTCTTGGCTGACCCTCAATCATTCCACTAAGTTTCATTCAAATCAGACCCAAACTCTTGGAGTTATTTTGTTTAAGCATGGATTGGACAGACGCACAGGACCGAAAACAATACCCCCAAACTAATATAAATTAATGAACAGATGGTAACGTTTTGAGTTTTTAAAAGGGTCGACAATGACACTTTATACAAGAACGTTTTTCGTCAACATTACATTTCAGAAAGTGAGATGAGGTGAAAATTTACCATTAAGAGTGGAAAAAAGTTGTAATAGTTGTTATTTCTTCCAAAAAGTTTCAGCTTTCATCAAGCCTTGTTTTGATGATCTGTCAGGAGCATACCTCAAAAACTCATTCATGGATTTAAATGGATTTTTGGGAGAAGTATGCCTCTGGTCAAATAAAAGTTAATTAGATTTTGAGCCAGTGCACATCCAGAATCATTTTTAATTAATATTTTTAACAATGTCTCCTTTTCGTCTAAATGTTGTTTGTACTTTGGCGAAACAGTGCAACATTTGCACTTCAACTTAGTTATAGACAAATAAACAGAGCACAGTTTGAACAGGAAGTGGGCACTCTTTGATCCAATCAAGAGTGAGAAAAATCAATTGAGGAAATGTCCTGAAGACATTTTAGAATTTATTTATAAATAATAATTCTCCAACATTGAGTGACAGTGCCATGAATGCATGATTATAACATTTTATACCACCTGGAGGCACTGTATAATATATCAGTGGTTCCAAACCTTTTTTCCTTGGTGTCCCCCAGTGGACACAGTGACATTTTATCAATGTTATTTTTTTGTTTGTATCATGTTGTGATGTCAATCAACATAATATCAATCAATATCCAACATCGAGCTACCAGTATTTTAACACTGTATTTTAGTCTGTTTTTAATTTCTGTCAGAAACCCGTGAGAAGTGTATTTATTTATATTTACACAAAATATGTGTTACTTGTTGATTTTAACATTTATTATAATAAGTTGAATATTATATTGAATATCTACAGTGAATATATACATTTATCCAATGTTATGATTTCTATGTTGATCCAGTTTTCAAATCCCATGTATTTTCTACATTGATTCAATATCATACTTCAACATGGATGAATGTTGGATCATTGTCATTTACCTGCTGGGCTTCTACTTGTATCTAAATCCCCATTGCCACTGTTACGCTTATGCATCCTGGAAGCTCACGGTCTATAACCATGACAAAGAAGCGTGTGAAGATCACCGTTGTCCACCAATGTGATTTAATATGCGGTGTGATGACGTAACGCTTGTACCATGTTGATGTGTGCAAAAACAACCGTAGCATAACCGCAGATACTGTAGCACGCTTGCAGTATATGTTTCGTACAACTATGGTGCTGCCAGAATACCTCGTAGTGATGTTATGGCATGGATGACAACATTACAGGCTCCACCGAAATGCAAGGGATTACTAAAGTATGTCAAAGGTTGCGACAGATAAAAATACATTTTTGAACATTTTGAAAGTTCATCCATGGTTGAAACAAGACAATGCATGACACGATGCCAGAATATCTCGGTTCACCATGGACACTCTCCTAGACCCTCTTAGGATTTCCAGCATAAGGACAAGGTTTCAAACCATGAACCTCCACGATGCTAATCTGAAAGTGAGAACAGGGTTTAAGAAAGGCTGAGTCTCTCCAACTAGTATACCAATTCTGTTCATTTCAATTTGATTTATTTATAAAGACCTTACCCACCCCATGAACAAGCACATTGGCGACAGTGGTAAGGAAAAGATCGCTCAGCATTTTTTTGATTATAGGAAGAAATCTCAAGCAGACCAGACTCAGTGGGGTGACCATCTGCTATGGCCGCACTAACAAGAAAAAAAAATCGAAGGTAAAACACGTATTTGATAGGACATTCATTCATTTTTTATACCCACTTATTCCAATTAAGGGTCATGGGGGC
>OMMV01006007.1:3470-16699 GCA_900302635.1 Chatrabus melanurus
GGGGGGGGGGAGCAAACGTTAGCTAGCTAACATTAGTTAAACTCATAGGTTATATACACTGGATAAACCCTCCGTGACATCACCAATAGGTTTTCTGAAGAGCAGTTTTGAAGCTCAAATGGGACAGCTCTGGATGTCGCCATCTTGGCAGTGCTCAACTCCGCTCACGTCCATCATTCCAGCAGTATGTGGATATTCCCACCAGAAGAGCAAATGCTCTGGATCTGTGTTATGGTAATATTACCGACGCTCTCAGAGCAACATCATATCCGTCACTCGGTTTTGCAGACCACAGTATCGGATGTATCAACAGGAACTCAAACACTACAAGCCATAATTGTTTAGCGCCCCACAATGGTCAGAGGAACGCCACTGCACAACTCCAAGGCTCTTTGGCATGCACTAACTGAGACATCTTCAACGGAGAAAGATAGAGTTACTGTAATCACAGACTACATAAACTTTTGTATAAATACCGTGATAGCAGTCAGAACAATAAAGAAATATCCAAACTCCAAACCATGGATCACCTCTCAAACAAAGCCCACACACCCAAAGCTCACACAGCTTTCCGACTCAAGGACTGGGCCAGTCGCAATATCAAAAACAAGGTCAGTGAAGCAAAACTTAAATTCAAAGACAGATTCGAGCAAGAATTTGGTAGAATGAACAAAAAACAAGCCTTCAAGATGGTGAAAACTATGACTGGATGCGAACCCAAACAGAGCCCATCATCATCATCTCCTGGTGCAGAACTCCTTGCCACCAAGCTGAACTCATTCTTCACCCGTTTTGATGTTCAGGACTTCACCAATGAATACAAAATAGAGCTGAGAGACCTCACTCCATCGGATTCCAACATGCCGGCCCTCTTTTCAGTGGAAGCGGTACGGCATCAGCTCAATTGGTGTAAGCAGCGCAAAGACCCAGGGCCCAATGGCATCCCAGCAAGGGTGCTGAGGACCTGTGCCATGGAACTAGCATCAATACTCCACTCAATATTCTGTGAGTCCTACGGTCTGCAATAATACCCACTCTGTGGAAAACTGCGACAATATTTCCAGTGCCTAAAAAACCCCGACCCACTGAACTTAATGACTATTGCCCCTTTGCCCTCACACCCACAGTAATGAAGTGCCTGGAGAAACTGCTGCTACAAACCATCCTGCCATATGTCAAACACAACTAGACCCACAACAATTTGTCTATGAGGCTAACAGGAGCACAGAGGATGCAGTCGCCTGTCTGCTACATCTCCTCCTTCAGCATTTAGATTACCCAGGTACCTTTGCCAGGATCCTCTTTGTGGATTTTAGTTCTGCCTTTAATACCATCCAAAGGCATATGCTGATCCGGAAGCTTCACCAGCTCAATATCCCTCCCCAGTTGATCCAGCTTTTGCTCAATTTTCTCAGTGATAGTTGGCAAGCAGTCTGGGTCGGCAATATAACATCTCCTGTACTCACCACAAACACTGGAGCACCGCAAGGCTGTGTGCTAAGCCCATTTCTTTACACGCTGTATACTGACTGTATCATCCCTCACCTATAACCACCTACCTCAAATACTCTGATGATGCTGCCATTTTGGCTCTCCTCACAGATGATAACTCGGTTGTAGATTATCATAACACTGTTGCTCACATTACCCAGTGTGTGAGAGTAACTATCTCCATCTTAATGTCAGTAAAACAAAAGAAATGGTAATAAGTGGCCCGTCATTTCAGCACCCCATCCTGATCAACAATGAAACAGTTGAGACTGTGAATAGCTTCAAATACCTTGGACTTACATTGGAGAATAAACTCCGCTTTGATCAGCACATAAAGGACATACAAAAAAAGGAGTCATCAAAGACTATCAGTCATCCGGAAACTCAAAGGGTTCTATGTCTCTTCCAATCTTCTATTGCTGTACAAAAGTATCATCCAACCCTTTTGCTCCACTGCTCAATCTGTTTCTAAAACTTGCTCAGATAGCTGCTAAGATTATAGGTCTACCCACTCCCAATATCTCAGTTACATTGTAAAGCATCACACGCATTGCAAACATAATAGTACAAGACATCACACACCCACTCAATTGTTACTTTGCCGTAATGCCCTCCGGGTGCAGGTACAGGACTCTGAGGTGCAACAGGGCATGCTTCTCTAGGAGCCTGATACCCGCAGCCATAGCATCGCTTAATAAGATAACCTGCCGATAATCCAGCTGGTGGTGAGAAGGAACTCCACATATTAGTTATGTAATGTTGTCGGTGTTTTGGATGTTTCAGTGTACTGCCTATCATATGATGTTTTGTTGCTTGTACCTCATGAAGTTGAATGTACAGTGCTGTGAAACAGAATTTCCCCTCAGGGACAATATACTAAACTAACTAAGTCCCAGCCAACCCATAAATCGGTAAAGAGGTGGAGAGTGGGCAAGACCGGCGTGACCTGGGCAGGACAAATGAAGCCTGAACACACTTTCTGCAAGAGTTCCCAAACAAGCGAAGCTACAGCTAACAGGCTACCTTTGGTTCGGGTGTTTGAGGATTGCATATTTTTATGGATTTGCCATAAAAGATGGCGTGGGTGTGGGTATTAAAATGTACTAGCAATAACCTGTGCAAAGCACGGGAATAAATTTCTAGCCATGGTGGGTTTTTCATATTCAAAACGTATATCATCTGCCTATGTCCCAAGTTGGAAACTTGCCCAAGGCAGAAAAAATAGTAATTTTTCTTTAGGGGAAATTTTAATTATTGTGCCATTTAAAACAACTTTTGTCCCATTTAAGCCTTCTGGTATATATCTGTTAATAATCTTTAAGCCTTCTGGTATATAATTAATAATAATTTAAGTGCAGGTTCCACAAGTGTGAAGAAGAATTGCTGGAGCCAGCAAATTTGAAAACTGTGTCAGCTTTCACAGTCACAAAAGCATGCTGTGTACATTGCAGTGTGCCGAACCCTCACTGTTGTCAGTAAGTCCAAGAATAATTCCAAAATCCTGGGAAGCTAAAGTGTAGATCTGTGCCATGAGGCTGTCTCAGTGTGTGTCACTTATGAGTGCGTGCTCAATGGGGAGCTTTGATGGCACTGTTGTCATAACGTCATGGGCGTGGAGGGAGATGATTGCATCATGATGGTCTGGAGATGCACAATGCATGACGGGAAAAGAACAATGGAGGAGCTGTGAATTTGAAATCGAAGCAACTGAGAAAATTGCACAAAACAGTGGGTTACCCTGAGAAACAAAGTGAGATATTGTTTTACCCTAATGAGGGACCAACAGTCGGTCAGTGGAGTTAGCGTATAGTAGTGGATGGCCCGGAAAGTCTTGACGAATTATAATATAGATGACCGGCATATTGCCTTCGTAACCATTGCATTATCAGTGGACCTAATGTGACGAAGCTATACCTGCTAATTAGTGCTGACACTTCTAACATATAAATTAAATAATACTAAAATTTCACTCAACGGAAATACTTGAGCAACAACTCTTTGATAGGCCCGTCCATTAGTACAGCTAACCACACAGAAAGCCAAATTATCTCAGATATTTGTAATAAAATTCTCAGAAAGGACAATCAGTCAACTCAACCATGTTAAGTCTACAGCAGCTAGCAGCCACTGGTAGGGGTGCTCGGACTCCGGCACACAGCTGTCACTCAAAGCCACCACGCCCCTAATTAGTCATAAATTTATGGCTTAAAATAGCTTAAACTGATGAGTTATAAAAAAAAATAACCCCCTGGACAGTTGTCATGAGGGGGAAACTAGCTATAGAGACCAAAACCATTTTTTGTACCAGGCTGTTTTTTTGAGCTCTATAGTGAGTGACTTCCTTTAGGAGCAGGCCTCAAGCAGCCATTCAAGGAACTGCAAGATTTGGCACTTTTGTGCTGGCTTCATTTCTTGGCACCGAAGGCTGTGGGTTGGTTAAACTGTAACTAAGGGCAAAAGTTAGAAACTAGCTAACATTACCATTCATCCATAGACACTTGACACGATCGAGTTCAGAATCTCTGAAGATAAAAAAAAGTGTATTAAACAACCCGTGACCCTTAATGGGAATAAGCGGGTTTAGAAAATGAATGAATGTATTAAACATGCTACATAGCTACTTTAATTAAACTAGTACGATACTGTTTTACTTGTTTTGGCTAACACCACACACATGGACCATAGCCTGAAAAAAGCCACTGGCAGGCAGACAACGCATTCAACTAATGGTAAGAAATGGTATGGTCCACTTTAGGGGTGTCTGGAATCTATTGCCAGATTCTTCCAGACATGAATATGGGAAATATATTGTAATATTTACAATTATAGGTGAAATGGTTTGACCCCTTCTCCTCCAAGCTGTTGTTTTTACCTCTTTTGGGGTGTCCAAGTCTTAATGAGGGGGGTCAATACCCCCTGTAATCCAAACCATGTCTGAAAAGACCATTCCACAAAGGTCAAAGAAGACGCTATTGCACATGAGGTTTTTTGTTTGTTTTGGACTTCTGAAGGAACCACACTACAAAATTTACAGATACTTCAGCAGATCCATAAACGAGACAGGGTGTACTGTTTTAGAGATGGGAAAGAATGAGATTACACTCACCAAGCTTATTGTTTTGCTTAAGAGTGAGCTCTAGTGGTAATATGCTGAAAAACAAAGTGTCAGTAGTGACAAACCATGTACATATTCCCAGCAAAATGCTCCTCTTGAATTATTTAATAGCACAAAAACACATTCATTTTGCTCAAAAAACATTTCCATACTTACTCCTGGTAATGTTATAGCACTGATCACTTCTGATATGTAATTTCCTTTTGCAACATGGGACACTGGCTATGTTTTTTTTTTTTTTAAACAACAAAACTCCATAGTAATACATGCACAGCAGAATGATCAGTGACTTCAGGGCATACAAATGAACAGATGGAAGTGGCTTGACCTCAGGAACGCATCCAGGAATTCATTTTGTGGGGGTTGGGACGCACCGTCCACTAGGTGTCACCGTCATAATCCTTCAAACATGTCTGAAGTAATTGTTTATATTAGTGTGGTGAACATTTCAAAAAAAATCATTTCCTGAAACACGTTTCATGTAGCGTTTAAAGTGTTTTGAAACAGTGACTTGTTTTCTCAGGTAATGAAACAATACTTTTCTGAAGAATGTGTTTCATTCAGTGTTTAAAGTGTTTTGAAACAGTGACAGGATTTTTGAAGTCATTGTTTCCTTTCGTATTTTTCACAAACTGAAGTGTTTTGTGAAGCATTCAATTCATTTACTTTCAAGCAATTCAAAGAAATTCACAATTTTATGACAAGTGTTTCACATAAAAGCTTCAACTGTTTGAACAATTAATTGTTTTGTGATTCATTTTGTAAAGTAGTGGACTCGTTAAGTTTCAAGGGCTTCAGCACACTCATTAGCTAACACATTCATTTCATTTAGTGTTTTCAAGCATTTGAGAAAAAAACAGTTCCTGAACTAAGCTTTTCATTAAGTGTTTCAAGTGTTTGAAAAGAGTGAACTGTTTTCTCAAGTAATTGCTTAAGTGCTTTGAGCCATTAAAAAAGAAAATTGTTTCATGAGGCGATTGGTTCATTTAGCTTCGACCATTTCTAAATAATGACTCATTATCTGAAGCAATCGTTTAGTGTTTAGAGCATTTCAAAACAATGAATCATTTTGTAAAGTATTTCTTTAATTACCTTTCAAGTACATCCGCGCAATTACTGTTTAAAAGAGCTGCTTCATTTAATGTTTTAAGTGTTTTGAAACAGTGAAATGTTTTCTGAAATAATTGCTTCATTTATTGTTATGAGCATTTCAAAATGTGAATTGTTTTGTGGGGGCATTGGTTCATTTAGTTTCAAGCAATTCTACAATATTAATTATTATCTGAAGCAGTTTAGAGTATTTCAACACAGTTATTTATTTTTCTGAAGCAAAAGGTTACTTTGGTTCAATGTGTCAAAAAGTCTTGTGTTTTCCATCTCTGTGTAGAATATTTCAGGAGGGGTTTAAACTGAAGAAAATCAGCTATAGCAGATAAAATGTTTTAAAAACTTGTGAGCATGTGAAATGTTTAGACCCTCGTTCCTAAAACCATATGTGTGTGTGTGTGTGTCACATTAACAATAGCGTTTACGTGTCAGCGTTGCATGTTCTGTGAGAAGCTATCATTTCTCACTTTCAGGTAAATTCACTGTCTTCCTTAACACCAAAACAAGAGCTTTATTGTTTGACTATAAACATAAAATTGCCTCGTGAACAGAAAACACTCATTCAGAATGACTTCAGGAGGGATTCTGGTAAAGGAAATGGTGCATTAATGGCTCTCGCAAAGTGCTTAAGCGATCACAATCTTCCAAAACAACACAATAATCTGAAGTGTGGTAGCTTGGAGATTTCACTAATGAGGAGAGAGGAGGAGATAAATTTCTGACTTATATTACAGTCACTGCTGAAAGCCATTTAACTGCTTTCACTTGGAAAAGAATGTGAATCTCCTAACAAAGGGCGACAGCAGTTGATATGAATTCAGTGTTGTTGCTTTTTAAAGACAGTCCAGAGGAATATTAATCTTGGGTGCTGCAATTGGGGTTTACACCATGCAATGTGGTAGTGCATGCTGCGGTTTTGTTTTTGGTCCTGTCTGTCCAGCTGCCCATCCATCTGTCCGTCCTTGAGTCAGCTCAGGTCAGGTCTGAGAGCATATGCTGCTGCCATGCATTGCCGCATCCACCACGCCACAGAACCGCCTTGGGTCCTGGATGGCAACCACCCAGGCAGACAACCAGTCCAACCCCACCTCTCAAAAGTAATAGCCCATTCACACTATGACGTGAAGTGGCTAATGCTGGCCGACATAGCAGGTTCTCAACATTCTCTGTGAAACGCTGGAGAAGGCTCGCTCCAAAGGTCCAAATTTCCTGTCTTCAACGCAGGTTGATGCAGCTCGTCGGAGGGCTACATTGTACTGGTGGAGCTCGACATTTGGCAATGGTCCACTGACTTACTATGACGTAGCTCAACTTTCGCCGTCAGAGGGCGGGCACGTTGGTAGTGCACTCCGCGGAGCAGTAGCTTAGCTTGGTGGACCTGATCGTCGACTCAATGTTTGAGACATCACGTGATGTAGCCTATATAAACGCGACGTAACTCTGTGATTTTGTCACTTGCTACTTCAAGCTCATACTCTTTTTGCAGCCTCTCCGGGTCGTCCATCTTCTCAGCACCAGGACCCTAAAGACTTGGACCTTTGTTCTGCTGCAAAGGTAACAGCATCACCAAACACCTCTGTCCAGTGACCTCATGACTCCATAAGCTCTTCCCAGCCATCTCTCAATCTCAATAGCCGAGTATCCAGAGACATGATAAGTGAATGTCTCTACAAATTCAACACTTTCACCGCATACAGATGCACTTCTGATGGCCAAATCTAGGAAGTCATTAAAATCCTGGATCCAACACAGTTGCAAACCCAGACACGTTGATTCTTCACTCAGCTTCTCAAGGGCTGCAATCAGAGCATCCATTGATTCCGCAAAGATTATAGCATCATCCGCGATAAACTTTGCCTGAACAAAATAATTTGAATAGTTTTGATCTGATCTGGACAAAACTTGGTGGTCTAGGTGGTCAAGCAAGCACAAACAAATTAGTTAAAAGCCAAAGTAACGGGTCAAGGTCAAAATTTTGGCCCAGTGCTTATATATGGGAGATATTTAGAATCACTACGTCTATAATTACTATTTAAACACTAAAATGAAATCATATATCTCCTTGCTATGGTCACATGACCTTGGGTGACCTTGAAAGGTGAAACTCATTTGGAAAGGCTATTTCGAGAAATCGGTTGAAGATACACTTATGGTCACCATGAAACGCATGCAAAGTTCTGTATCATCTTTCTATTGGCGATATGACATTTTGACCTCGAGTCTCTTTGAAAGGTCAAACTCAAGATCATAACTGTTTAACACAAAGAGTATTGAGCCAACATTGTTTAAAAATGGTGGAATGGTTGTCTGTTAGTCAAAGTTAAAGCGGTTCAGTTTTGGGCACGATTGATCAAACGTCAAGGCCCCACAGAACCATAAGGTATGGTATCACTGAATCTCAAAGAATTAATTTTCATGAGATGTGGCTGTTGCACTCCGAGTGCCCCTTTTCCTTATATATCAAAACACTTGGTCTAACTAATAGGTGAACATTTTTGTCATCATGACATATCAGATTGATGTAAATACATCAATTCACACACACCACTTTGGCTTGAGATTAGGGGAGTGTATTTTTCCACCCAGCTAGCTCTGACTGAATGTAATTCAGCAGTAAATCTGCTGCCGACATGAGGCTGTATGCACCTTGATTAAAAAGCAAAGGTGTTTTATCACACCTCCACTTGTTCACCTTCACAAGATGTTCCTCCTCCACACACAAATCACTGTAGACAGTTTCCTCTCTCTCACTCGCTCTCATTGCTGTTTCTGCAGTCCCCATTTAATATTCATGTTTATCATCACACCACATTGACTGTTTGCTACCAGTTTCATGGATGGACTGGCAGCAATTTAGAGTTGCTACATGAAACCCAGCTTTACCGTCAACACTGAAACGGATCCCACTTAGTTTAAAAGAGCCAACCGCACTGATGTACGCACACAGCGGGCTCACAGAAAGGCACACACACACACATTCCAACTGTCACTGTAACCACCCACACAGCAAACACACAAACACACACGAAAGCCGTCTGAGGAAGCGGTTCTGGGAAGGACTGTCAGATCACCATTTGACTTCATAGCTTTGGATCGTTAGCCACACCTATTACTCTCAAAGTGGAGAACAGAGAAATGACAGTAATACTGCGGAAACTGTAAATGGGGCACAATTACCACATAGTTACGTTCTTGCTTTCTAAAAACCTGTTGAGGATCTAAATCTTTCTACCAAGCTCTGGAGTTTCACACAAAACACAAAAGTAAGTTAAATTCCATGAGCCCACAGCCAATTGTGAACAAATCAGTACTACCTAAGGTGACTAAACAACATTTAAAATCCAGTGTCAGTGTACAATAACCTACATAAACATGTATGATCATCCCAGAGTGGCAGCTATAGCCAAGTAGGGGTCAATTAAAGATTACACCCCAGCACACAAAATAACGTCTCAACGTTCCCTAAAGGTCCCCTCCGAACGTTCCTAAGACATCAATGTGTAGGGTTCACTTTCCATCCCGGGGACGTTATTTGGGACATCCTAAAAACATGGCAAGGACTTTGGGGGAATGTTTTCTTGACGTCACAGGGATGTTATTGCGGGATGTTCTAAGAACATACCGGGGACGTTGGGGTAACTTTAGGGGAAAGGTTTTTAGATGTCACGGGGAAGTTATTGCAGGACGTTCTAACAATATCCCAGGGACATTGGGGTTGCGTCAGGGGGAATGTTTTACACATCCCTTATATTAGCCTATTGACCACTATTATCATTGTAATAATTGAAGTTAGTGGTTAGCATCACCGCCCATGAAGTTGGTGATCAAGGTTCGATTCCTGCACGAGGTAAGTATGATTGCACGCACCCTCTAATTTTGAGTTACCTTTACTACTTTTAATTAGTATAGCAGACTCTTCTATTCAACGTGACATTTTTAGTATGGAGTGGGAACCGAACCGGAATCGCAAGATTGGTGGACGTTAACGCTAACCACTACACCACCACATGGATGTATATCATAATTAAAACCATTCAAAATAATTACACTGAAAGACGTGCAGGGGAGAAAAAGGAAATTGTCTCTGATTTTTATCAGGCTACCGCAGGTTTCATCTGTGGTCGATGTACTGATCAATACATCCCAATCAGTGCATTGGGATGTATTGATTGGGATGTATTGATCAGTACATCCCAATGCACTCATTGGGATGTACTGATCAATACATCCCAATGAGTGCATTGTGCCATCTTACATTGTTACAAATTTTAAAAAGTAAACGTCCCACGAAAGTCCCGTCAACTTCCCCATTATAACATTATGCTTGACCAAAGTGGGACGTTCTAAAGATGTCTTTGCAGTACCTAATGAGAACGTTATCCAGAGGACCAAATGGGAACGTTCCCAGAAGGTCCGATTTACGTCTCATTCAGAACGTCGCACAAGGACCAAATGAGAACTTGATACAGATGTCAATAATGTCCCGGTAATGTCCAGCAGAGAACATTGTGGTGGGGACCAATCGGGGACGTTACGAATGTCTGGTAAACATCTGGGGGACGTCCCCTGTTTGCAAGGACAGGGGTAAAAATTTAAAAGCACTCCAATCACATTGAAAAGTATACCACATTATTTGTCTGATCATAAGGATTCCAAAAAAGTGTCGTTTGGACTGTCAATGACTGAATGTTATGGTGTTATGGGGTAAAAACAGCAAAAATGGTGACAGTTTGCATAGGTGTCAAAAAATTCAGTTTCTCCACTTTTGCTAAAAGGTGATGCAAATTAGTGGTTGAGCTAATTGGATTTAAAAACTGAATAGTTTTAACTGTTCTGAATGCTTGGGCTCCAACATAACAGGCAAGCAAGGGCAATGTCCATTGGATTCTCTGACATGCGACATATGTTACCCCGTAACATGATAACTAAGCATAACAGATGGTGCAAACTGTTCCTTTTTTAAATCCTAGCAGTACCAATAATTTGCATCACTTTTTACCAAAATTGGAGCAACTTTAATTTTTGACCCCTGTACAAACTGAAATCGGCCTTTGTTACTCCATAACTCCATAACATTCCGTCATAGATAGTGCAAACTATACCATTTTGGAATCTTTATGATCAGGAAAATATTGTGACCTATTCAGTAAGATTGGAGCATTTTTTTAATTTTGACCCCTACCCTGCTATAGCTGCCACTCTGGGACTGTTATCATACATTTTTGTGTATGCCATGGTATACTGAGGCTGGATTGTAAGTGTTATTTAGTCACCTTAGGTGGTCCCAAAAACCTGCCTGGCTCATGAACTAAGTGTGCTTCTGAATATCCACAATAACCAACATGTGAATTTTGATCCTGGTCAGTCATCCTTTGCATTATCTTTGATTGGTTGAAGGCAAGCTTCAAGTTCAAATGTAATCAAATGTAGCCACGCTACGACATATCCATCCTTCCAGCCATTTTCTACCTGTAGTCTACTGTCCAGGTCATGGTGGCAGCATGTTAAACAAGTTAGCCCAGCTGTCACTCTCCACAGCCACGCCCTCCAGCTCGTCCTAGCAGATTCCAAAGTGTTCCCAGGCCAGGTTGGATACAGCATACAACCTTGCTAGGATATACTGGGTCTACCCAGGCTTCTTTCCGCTTGGAAGGCTCCAAAGAGAAGCAAAAATCACATATGAATCAGCTAAAATGTAATTTAGTCACCTCCGCAATATTTACATGCAGCCACCACTGTGTGGGCTTACCACCCACAAGGATGTCACGGGGTGGGTAGAGTTCCAAGCATGTCGGGTGGAAGGTCAAGGCAGGGAGGTTGATGTTCAGATTCCTGACTGCAGAAACTAGTTCCAGTGTTGTGATATGCGATACAATAAATTACTTTCTGTAGTGTGCCTGGGAGAGGCAGGGCTGATATGCTTCTCAACAGTGAATATAAGACACCTGGCAGTCATGACAACAAGGTGAAAATACAGAAAATGTGATATACTTGAAAGAGACTGTGCACAGATGAATGTGCAGGTCTGAGCAGCTACAGAGTCATGAAGACACCAGGTTGGCGTTTGCTGACACCTCGTGAATCTGTGCAGTCTGCCTTTTACTCTTATTTTTGACTACGCACTGAGGATTGGTGTTGCAGTGCACACTGGCTTTCTATTAACCCAAAAATATATGTGAACACACAAGTGTAAAACAGAACCTACCACCAGACTCCGTGCTAAGAACTGATACCCTCCAGCAACCGGAGTTTCAGGTAGTGGATCAACAGAGTGGTGGTGAGTCAACCTGCCAGTGTTCTATTGGGATGGATGGCTTGCAGTAGGAGGGATTGACAAGCAAAGTCCAAAATCAAATCTGCATAAACACAAGTGAAAGACAAGAGTAATAGCGATGAGGCTAGCAGTACATTTGGTGAAAGATAAAGTTGGGTCATAGTTTAATAAATCCAACAACTGCTTGTCTGGAGTCTAACAATTGGGGGCTTGTCAATTTTTTTTTTACATTCAGCTGTGTAGGGGTGACGCATTTAAGAGCTGTCGAGGAAAAGAGATCATGCTGCCGTAGATTTGAGAGTAGTTTCTGTTACAATAGCAGCAATAATAGCTGTGTTTTAGATTATTTGGGTCCTGCTTTTTATTAACTATAGCATTTTGTTATTTCATTGGTTAGATCTTACTTGATTGATTTTTTTTTCTTGTGGGTTTTTGTTTGTGGGAGGGGCTAGTGTTAGCTTGTTGACTGTCAGACCAGGTCTGAGAGCATGCGCAGGTGCCATGCGTCACTGCATCACCACATTATGGAACTACCTTGGGCCCTGGATGGCAACCACACAGGCAGAAAACCGGTCCACCCCCACCTCTCAAAAGTAATCATTTTTCTGCCACAGCCAGGTGAAACACGGGCATCGTCTTGGCCTTCTCCAGCTGCTGGGTTCCTCAAGACTGAGGCACCTATGTGCTGGATCATGCCAAGAGAAACACACCACATGGCCAAAATGTCACAGGTGAGGTTCCCTCACAATGCAAGTAATACTCCTCATCTGAGTCTTCCTAAGTAATTGTTCATTTGACAATTCATTCCACCTGTACCCAAGGATCCACCGAAGAGACCTGGCACCAATCACATCTAGTTGTCACCTGGTAAGCATCAAAGTCTCACAACCATACAGTGAGACAGGAAGCACCAGGCCCCTAAAGACTTGAACCTTTGTTCTCCTGCAAAGATATCAGCATGGAGTCTGTCCAGCAACTTCCTGACTCCATAAGCTCTTCCTAGCTGTCTCCCGATGTAAAAGGCCAAGGACCCAGATACATGAATGCCACTTCTGAGATAAGTAACTGTCTCTATGTTCAAGTCGAGGAAGTAATTGAAAGCCTGGATCATCTTGATCCAGGATAATGACAAACCAAAACACTCCAATTCCTCACTCATCGTCTCAAGTGCTGCAGTCAGGATATCCATTTATTCTGCAAAGATCACAGAATCAATGATTGACCTTTGGTAAATTTGATCTC
>OMMV01006045.1:1793-14585 GCA_900302635.1 Chatrabus melanurus
CCCACCTCCGTCTCACCATTTCTTCATCCGACTTTCTCTTCAGGTTGGGTCTGGTAGTGATCACGCATGCTGATCGCATCAAAACCAGCAGAACTAATGCAGAGCAGAGCCGGAGCTGTGATGTAGACGGACACAGAAAGAGAAAGACAAGGAGAAAATAATGGGAAGATGGAGAGAAAGTGGGATACAAGCAGAGATGAGAGAGATATTGTGTTGAGGTAATTCATCGCCCAGAGAAAACAGGCGGGAGTAACAAAGGAAAGAATCAAAGAAAGATGGTAATAATCTAAATATTTGTGCACTCGGAGGTACAGGCAGAGTGTTTGAGTGTTACATTATGATTGGCCATCGGGTTCTTATTTCATGTACCATAGACAACAGCTGGGACTGTGTTTTACACCATCCATTCATCTACCCTTCTGCCCATTTAGGGGATTTTTTCCCCCCCTGCATTGATCATTCCCTCATCTCTCTTTCCAACCATTTGTCAACATTTTGATGAAATATACTTTGAAACACCTCAGCTGGATATTTATATGTATCTTCATTATTTTCCTTTCTCCTTGAGTGATGGTTTGCAGCTGCGTTTGTGTCCACGTCCATGAGCGGCACCACAAAGATGTACTCTACACCCGGCCTCTCTTCAGCTGTCAATCACCCAGATAGACCACTTTTCCCTTTATTGACCCATTTACAACTGTTTTAATGCATGGTCCAGCCAGAATCTTTCAGAAAAATATTCTTTTTAAATAAATAATAGCTTCAGAGCTTTGTATATTTGTAACAGATTTGGAACAGATTACCAGCTGAGGTCATAGACGTACCATCACTAGATGTGCTGAAAGGTAGACTTGACAAACTCCGGGCCAGGTACCGACAGAGACAGACCTCGCCACATGACAACTACAGTTATAAATGATTATACTTTGAGAGGCTGAATCCGTCAGCAGGCATGTTTTCTTTACAACGGTATGAGATAAGTAAGTAACACTGAGGTTTCTGTACGTCACTTGACAAATCTGATGAAAATTTCACAGTGGTTCTTACTTTTGATCACAACCTAAGAAGAACCCAAAATGTCGCAGGGCTTAAAATAAATCTACTTTTCCCCGATTACACATTCACATTTCTGAGTTACGAGTATGGCGTATATCCTTGAAATTTAGCACACAACTATGCAAAAGTTAATACTTTTCATAAACCCCCACTCACTCACTCAATATTACAGTCATTTGCAATTCACCGTCACCTCAGCCTGGACCAGTTCATGCACTGGGTTTTTGTTAGTGATGGTGTCTGTGTGTACGTGCTATAAGTCATTAAAGCTGAGGTTTTCGGAGTCCTGCTTAGCTCCTGTTTGACACATCTCCTTGACATTTGCCACACAAATTTGCTTCAGTGATGGCCGGTGTATAAGTTAAGTTTCTTCACAATTCTCCCAGAATCCTAAAAATTATTGATGTTTTAAAACAGCAACTTAGTGGCTGCCATGGTTACGCATTTCTGGAGTCCCAGTTTGGTTCCATATCCTGTCTCCTTGAAATTTGGCATATAACTTTACTTCAGTGTGGCCCAGTGCATGTTTAATGTTCATCACAAGACTACAGTATATGAACCCTAAAAGTTATTGGGATGATTTAAAAAATTTTCCCTGTTGGGTGGATCCAAATTTGCCACACAGCTTCACCTTGGCCTAAGCCAGTGTTTACCCCTTGTTTCTACAAATGTTATATCATTAGGGATCACATCACTGTGAGACTTTCCTTCAGATCAATGCTTGAGATTGCCTGTCATTAGTAAGTAAGTCTTATCCAGGCACTTAGGCCCATTGGTGCTGCTGCTCCTGGAATCAAGAAGCGTGAAGTGGATGAGAGTCTATGAGTCCCTCTGGATGGGACGTCTGTCCATCGCAGGTTACTTTCCCAGCCAAGGCTGGTTCCCATTAACAGCTGGCTGGACTGAGATAATGCAGATACAGTGTCTTGCCCAAGACATAGACAGGTAGCCCTACAGGGAACTGAATCCAGCTCTACATATTGGTAGCCCAACTCCTATCCTACTGAGCTATCTGCTCTGTAGTTAAGAAATAAAGACAATGTTGCCCTCAAAGATGTCTTTAGTACGAGATGTCTCTGGAGGATTCTTGGGTGCCACTGGAATGACTTTGTGTTCAACAAACGGTGACTTACAGAGACTGAGATGAGGTGCACTATTTATATTTTGAGGGAACGCTCCAACACTATGGCCATGTGGTGCACTTCTCTGAGTACGATCCAGCACCTAGGTGCCTCAGTGCTGACTTAAAGGCCAAGACCTACCTATCACCTCGATGTGAGATGATGGGTACTTTCAGGAGATAGAGATGGACCAGCTGCCTAGCTGGGTGGATGCTAACCATGACTCAGGGTGGTTCCATAGTTTGGTTGATGTGGCGATGCGCAGCAGCAGCACAGCGCATGATTCCAGCCCTGACCTGACCTACATCCATCTATCTACACGTCACTTTGCCATCCTGCTGATGCATCACGTCGAAACGCTTAGCTTGGCTTCCTCTCATTCCTTTGTCCAGATTCCCACATCTTGCACGTCTTCCCTTCCTCTTTCTCTTTTTTAATATTTGTCTGTTTCCCATTAAAGTAGCTGCTATTAAGCAGTGAGATCTGACTTTTTTCTAAAAATCTGACCTTTTTTTTTTGCCTTTAGCAAAGATAATAGAAGTAGACGATGACTAGCACATGTTGGGCGAGATGGGAAAGAGATAAAGGAACATGGGGGGGGGGTTGGGTCTGAAAGAGAGGTTCTATGTTCTATGAGAAAAATCTGAAAAGAGATGAGAGAGAAAAGAGACTAGAGAGAGCAAGTGGAGGATGAGACATTGGAAGATGAAGTCATTCGTTCGTTTTACTTTACTGTGGAATGGTTTTCACCGTCGTAAAGTGTAAGTTATGCAGGCTAATGGAAGGGCAGGTCTTCATTATTTTCTGCATTCTCTGCAAACCACATATCTGTCTCCCTTTATTTCTCTGTTTCTGCTTTCTTTCATTTTTGAACTCTGTTCCATTATGCTCTGCTGACAACTTTTCCAAAGCATCAAATAGATCAATATCATTTCGTTTATGCGTATTGTCTCTATCGGTCTGTCTTTTTTTCTTGGTCGATGCACTCGTTCATTCTCGGTGTCTTGTCTTCTTGGTGTTCTCTCCTCGCCTCATCCTTCCTTTGGAGTGTCGAGGTAATCTCTGTTCATGTATCAGTCATCTTATCTGTGGTCTTGGTCTTCCCACCTGACTTCGGTGTGTGTCTGCGTTGCACACGCGTGTGTGTACGAACGTGTAAAAATATTAACACGTCGCCACGCTGGCCTCACCGGCGCTTGCAGATGTGATTAGTAGCAGGTGTTGGCTGTGAATTCAAACAGACACACACTGGAATGATAGGTGTGATTTATGGGGCTGGGACCTGTGGCTCGCTGTAACAACACGGTCTCGCCCTCGACGATAACATACAAAGCACATAACGCACACATACGCGCAGCATAAACATACAGACTGACACATGTGACGCGGCCTTTCGGCTCAGAGGTGAAATCAGATGTTAAAGATCTGCTGATGCAGGCAGACCTTATGGAACATGCACTTTTTCATCTTCAGGATGAGATACAGGCCCGTCACTGCAACTTTTTATATCTCTGGCTGGTTACCACACCTGAAAAAGCATTCTTGGACTGAGAAGACACATTCTCAAACTGCATCTTTGAAATGGCTGGGGGTCAGACCGTTAATCCTTCAATCATCTGACATCTAAAATAAGAGAACCAAACTGCCCATAATGTGCTCACGTTTGATATGATTTAAGACAAAGAAGGGACCCGGTGAGGAGAATGCACTGTGTAATCTGTGACAGTCAATTGCTGTGCACTATTTTATGAGGTAGTTACTGTGTTTGACAGCACATTTATGCACCAGACATCAGCTGTCACTGTGTGCACGAATGATGATGTAGGCCTGCATGGTTCAGTCTCATTTCACGACACTTGAACAGCTGAAAAAGTGGCTTTTGATGACATGAAAGGGTGGAAATTTATGTCTGACACTACAGTTAACATGTACGGTGTCAATCCTATGTGTAAAATGTAATTTAATAATACCCTAAAATGATAATAATAATTATTGGTCATATTCTAATTTCTGTAGCACCTCAAATATCAGACTGATTTATTATTATTATTAATGTTATTATTATCACAAAAACATCTGAAAAAAATTGAGTCATCTTATATTCAGGATCTAGACTTTTACATAACGTATACATCCGCAACAGCTGGTGGCACCAAATACCCATGAATCAAGTCTGCCCCCAGGATTGGAGAGACCTACCGCTCTAACTAGCTTGCAGTAGTTGCATGAGATGGGGGATGGGGGAGGGGGGCCTGCTTTCTGCTGCCCCCAGTTGCTCAGGATTGTCACAGCAGATCTGGTAGAGATCCGAAATGGGATTTGGCACAAGTTTTATGCTGGATGTCCTTCCTGACACAACTACAGTTGTACATGGAGAAACATGTGTGTACCAAGTACTAAACAACTGCTTCACTTCTGAGATGTGACGGGATCAGGTGGGCACAGAGCGACATGGCTGCATTACGGGGGAGCTCAGTAATCATCCTAAAAACAGCATGGATAAAAAGTCTGATATGTTAACCAGCAACTGAACAGATGCTATGAATTTAAATTTTAAGCTCATTGTGATAAATGCAGCAGTGTCATCAAACAACTCTCAAGTAGCCAAGAAATACAATGTGACAGGGTGTAATGTTAGAACATGGAGAACCCAAAACACAAAAAGACCTTAAAAATGCTAACAATCAGAAAAGCTTACCATGCTTCTAAAAGCAGCCACTTCCAAAAGATTGACAGGTGAGTGTGTCAGTACATAGGTGAAAAAAGAAATGAGGGGCTGCCTATAAAATATGCTCTTATTGGCATTATTTAAAAAAAAAAAGATTTTCTTTGAGAGAAAAAAAGGATTTGGTCTTCAGAAAGTATTTTTCCAAAATATGTCTTGAAAAAAGAAATTCAGTTTTGGATGGGCCAAATCAATCGTGGCCATGCCTTTTAATTATATAAATTAATAACCCACTGTTTAACTTACTAAAACACAACTGACTGATATGGCACTCTTACTATGTGTGGTTTATAGTGAGTTTGGTTGCTTTATGCTTCTTAATTTCCGTTTATTCATTTGTTATTACCTGAGGTCGCTGTCCGTGGTTCTGACGCAAGAGCAGCCCTTAAAAAAAAAAATGAAAAGAAAAGAAAAAAGAAAGCCAGGCTTCTCCTCCTGGGCTCGCGCCCTCAGACATTACGGGTCGTTAAACACCCACCGAGACCAGCTTTATGAGTGACCCACGGATGCGGATCCAGATTGGAACTCAGCCGGGTGAGCCTCGTGTTTAAATCCCCACAATGTTTAAAATCAACTTTATCACCACGTAGTGCTATTCACTGGATGGACCTCACTCTGTCTGCTTGGAGATACTAAGATTTTTTTTATATTTTAATTTTTACGAAAAGTTCAGGGTGGACCTGTTGAAAAGTGACTAAATACCGTGAAAATACAGTGTGGACATTTCTTGCAATTGGGTGAGGGACTCAAAACCCCTCCCCCATTTGCACCTGAATATACTTTAATATAAATTTGATGCATACATCATAATTTCATGTCATAATGTTACAAAAAAAAACTTCATGTTGGATGTAATATGATCTGTCCCACAATACGTTCAGACGGTGGCTTTAATGTGCGCTGCGCAGCAGAAACGGGTGGATGTTTCTACCATGTGACAGACTGTAATTTGGACTTTATTTGTTCATTACACATTTTTAACTGGACTACACCTCCTGTCAGTTGCATCAGAAGCTACGGTTCATGGAGTGTGGATTATTTTGACGTCCACCACTCGCAGCCCAGTGTGATAGGGGCCTAACACTGACAGTAAGAAGTGATGATTGATGCATCAACACATATGAACCATAACATTTCTTATTGCAAGCGCACACAGTAACACATGCGAGGGTGTTGTTTTTAGTCATGTGTGTCGGTCCATGTGTGAACAAAATACCCAAGTTTTTATCTGATTTGAACCAAACCTGGTAGAATAATTGAGGGTTAGTCAAGAACAAAGGATGTTGATTTTGAAAGAAAAAGGTTAAAAGTAAAGATTACAGGCCAAGGTCAAAATGTGGGCCCAGTGCTTACATATAGGGGGCACTGAAAATGGATGAATGATTATTTCAAGTAATTCATTTTAGATACAGCTATGGTTACTATTAAGCACTGTCAATTCTTATATCACCGTTCTATTGGTCACATGGCCTTGATTGATCTTGAAAGGTCAAAGTCATGACTGTTTAACTCACAGTTTGGAGCCAATATGGATTTAACATGGAGGAAGGATTGTGTGTTCGTTGAGGATAAAGTGGTTCAATTTTGGGCCGAATTGATCAAATGTCAAAGCCACACAAAACCACGTTATGGTATCACTGAATCACAAGGCACTAATTTGCATGACTCAGTGTCAAACATTTAATAGGCAGGTGTTGCTCTCTCTGAGAGCCCCTTCTCGTTCTAATTGGTGCCTCAGCTTGTTTGCAGATTTGCTCTCATTAAGCTATTAATTAAATACTGTTGTGACTGTTGGATGTTATCGTGATACTTGTGGAAACAGTGAGAGATAGAGTTAAAACCATGGAGTTCCAGTGCTTGAAGCTCCAGACGATTAGTACTACTGTCAGTACTAATTACTCCCTGTAGACATCTCACTACTCTGCTCTGTCACGACTTTTTGCAAAGACTCCGTTTGACTGCTTGAATTCTCTCTCTTTGTCACCTGCTGTCGCTGTTGATCTGCGTCTCTCCAGAGAATTTGATGTTTTTCTTTGCTTCAGTGCCTCTTTTCAGTCCTTCTATTAGTCTTTATAATTCTAGTCCACTTCACTTTACTGAACTTTGACAGGATTTCTACAAGAAATGCATTCATCAAGTAATAATTAATGTTTTTGACAAGTTAATAGGGCATTTTGCAACACATTGCAGAGAAGAAAAAACATCTTGCAGTAATACACAATGACATTTTGTATTTGGTAATAAAGAGTGCTGGACCTCATTTCCCAAAAGCATCTTAGAGCTAAAATGGTCATAGAATTGATCTTATGGAGCTTGTTAGATTAGAGAAGCTTGATAAAATGATCATAGATTTACTTCTGTGCCCGTGACCACTCACAGAAACTTAAGGATGTTTTAGATGCTCCAATGTGTAGGAGGAATTTTAAAAAAGCATCATTCAGTTACATTTCAGTATATATATATATACAGATAAGACATAAAAAATGAAGACATCAAATTAAAAAAAATCAGGCTTAAAAACTTTTATATAAATTTTATAGACAGATTACTGTGTAAACAGATGTTTCGCCACAATATTTACAGTAGCAGGTACACTTGAAGGTCACATGCTTCTGCCTGGGTAAATGACAGTCAAAATCCTGGCTTTTATCACCATCAGATTTTTGTGACATCATAAAGGGAGACCACTTTGGAGTGAGTTAAAAAGAAACTATATTGTGCAATGTTAAAGAATCAAGGTGCAATGCCTTAAAATAACATAAATTCTATTCAATTAACCTAAATTTATTTATACTACATATATGTACTATGTGTACTATTTATACTTTGGAAAAAATGTTTTTTTTTAATCGAAATGCATCAATTTGGCACACAGCTGCAAAAAGACAATCTGTTAGTGTAAAATATTTTACTTACTCATTCATATGATAAACCAAAGTAATGGTGAGAGAAAGTGAGGATGAAAGGAAGAAAGAGTGGAAACTTAACAATTAGTGTGTGTAATGAGGCGAGCAGTTTGTTTGGTGCTAAAGTGAGCAAGGCTTTATGGGTAGTTGGTGTTCGGCTATGTGGGGTTGGCAATGTAGCGGAGAGGAAGAACACTTTGAAGCTTAAGGGAAAAAAGTAAAGACAGGAAGTGATAAACATGCTTAGCACAGACAAATGGGATGGAAAGACAGATATTGTCTTTAATTTCTTCATCGTTTCTAATATGTAGCCAAACAAATATATTTCATGTGAAAAAAACATGTAAACATGTGACATTTCACTAATTTTCTCTCTTTCTCTTTGTTAACTAAACAACTTTTGGGCTTTGGAGAGGTTTTGTATTATTTTGCACTACTTGCTTTAAATAATTAAATGGAATGTGATGTCTCTCATGAAATTGTGTGAAAGCTTTAATCTAATAATTACACAGTGATTGCCTGCAGAATTTTGAGAGGCTCGGGTACACCTAACAGCATTTAAAGTCCTTTTTAATTACTGGATTTTTCATCTTCTTCAACTTAATCTTCTTCTTCTTTGTCTTCTTGGTCTTCTTATTTGTATTCTTTGGCTACATCTGAATGCACATACTAGTTTACTATATAGTAGGCATAAAGCAGGACGCACAATCTGTAGCGTGTCTGAATACTCAGTATGCATTTAGTAGTAGGGAAATAGTGCCCAGATGATCTAATACCTCCATAGTGTGCAAACAGACTACACTATGATGTCCCATGATCCAGCTGGAGCATTGTAACCGAAGAAGTAGAACTTCCCAGGAAAATGTAAAGATAGCAGACATACATGAAAATGGTAACAGGATCCAACTGGGCATGGAACTGGACAAATATACATCAGGAACCATTTAAAAAAGTCAGCCATTGCAAAATATAAACTTTCGCAGCATATGTGGGTATGTGAATATGTGTCATTTGTTAACATCCAGGTCAAAGGACAGGTAAGATGGCGGTGGTGTAGAACGTCCAAATTGTGTCCCGACTATAAGTAATGGTTGGGTAGTATGTACTAAATCACGTAAAGCACATAATAAGTATTTGGATGCAAGGCATGTGTTCTTCTTCCTCTTCTTCTTCCTTTTCATCATCTTCTTCTGCTTCTTTGTCTTCTCTTCTTAATTTTCTTAATCTTCTTCATTGTCTTCTTTGTCTACGTTTTCATGTTCATTGTATTATTATGATTATTATTATAGTGGTTTATGAACCACTTATGGTGCATCATTAGAGTTATGCATCATCTTTCTATATTTTGTAAAATGTTCAAATGTAGACTTACGTACATTCAGTTCAGAAATATTGGATTTCCCTGAAATTAGCAGGGCAAGCATAGGATTAATGGAGTCAGTCAGTGAGTCTGTGAGTGAGTGGATCTGTAAAACTTTCATAAATAACTCCATTAAAAACTACTGCATATTCAAGTCTGAAACTTTTGGCTCTGGTAGATACAGGTGAGGACCAGTCAACCTCCTGTTTTGGGCCATGTTGGCAACTTTTAACATGCGCAATGACCATAACATGAAACAGTCAGTCTTGTGAAGCCTTGTTACTAATCAAAAGGTCTTGTTGACCACAAAGGTCAATATTACTTGTAAACCGGTGGTTCTTTATCTGGTTGTGGAGATCAACTAACCTGTTTATTGTCCAGGTCTCTTATACCTGATTAGCTAAACTCTATGTGTTGATTAAGAGTTGGTATCTTCCACCTCTTGATTGGCTGAATACACCTGCTTGGGTTTGTCAGGTCTGCATAGAGCAAGAAGTAGAAGTAATAAGTCCTATATCATCCTTGAGGCTCATTGAGCTGGTGCTTGTCCCTGGATACTGTGAAGCACATGAGAGCTGAAGAATCTACCCGGATGAGACATTGGTCCATCGCAGGTTACTTCTGCAGCCAAAGCCGCTACCCATTCACAGCTAAGTGGACTGGGACGATGCAGATGCGATGTCTTTTCCAGGGACACAGACAGGTAGTGTGACCAGGAATCAAATCAAGGTCTACATATTGGTAGCATAACTCCTATCTCACAGAGTTACCTGTTCTGCAGGTAGAAAGCAAGGATAACTCGAAAAAATGCAGACAGGACGTCTCCAGGGTCATAGTTCGGAATCACTTGTTTAAATATTTAGAATCTTTCTTTTTATTTGTCCAAATTCTTAATTCTCCACCAGCAGAATCCGGCCTCTGCAGTCACTTCTGTGCATGATGTATTAGCGAGAAAGATACATCCAGAAGTTTTTCCACATTTAACCGATGTAGATTGATTGTCTGCCACTGGCAGATCAGCACTCCACACATGCAGTTAATCATGTGTGTGTAGGTCCAGAGGAAAAATCTGGAATAGCCGTTGTTCTTGTGTGGTGTTTGATAGATTTTGGCCTTTGCCCCGAACCTTCATAAGACCCATAGCCGGGGGGGTCCTGCTTACGATTATCCCCACGAGTCCGACTATCTCTCTCAAACAGACACAGGCGTATAAACGCTGCCAGTCCACCGTGGGTCGTCCACCAAACCCGCCTGTCAACCCTAAGGCCCGCCTCCAGCTGTCAGGAGCTTCCTGCGCTCTTCCTGTTCCTGTCAGATGCAGCACAGAGGCTTTCTTTCACACATAGACGTCTCATTCATTCATCAGCACCACCATTCATTCTAATAGGAGCTTCCTGATGTAATGCTTTTTCTACTACCTGCTACTACACAGTCTGTGCGCACGTCAGCATGCACTGAGAGAAGCCAGCCTGCCCTATTTGTCCAGCAATGTTTAATTGGTATAATTAACCTGTTATCATGGAAATTAACTTGGGTAACAGATCTGTCCACATTATAATGACAAACAGATGGCAGCACTGCTGCCGACCCTGACACTCACACAAACACACACATCATTATCGGCACATAGACGACATAATTCCTCACACTTCGATGTGCACAGACACAAATTTAATACGGCTATGTAAACACAAATCTCTGCCTTTATTTTCTCTCTCACTCTAACATACCTCGCAATGCTAATAGGCAAATATCTATTGAACATTTGAACAGCCAGTGCTTCTTTGGAGAACATGAAAATGTGTCACGATTGTTTCAACAGCAAAGAATGTGGCTGTGATGAATAATAGAGAAAACACAGTACAATAAGTATTGTATTCATATTAAGGAAAGAGAATGAGATTCATCAGATTTACAATAATTAAATGGTGTTTTTGGATCAACTTTTATGCACGTTTGTAGCTTATATTGAACCGATAAGTACAAAGATTAAAAAGCACCTATGCAATACCCTGCCCATTTTTTTAAAATCACACTAGATTTTTATTAAAATGATAGAATTTGTTCAGAAAAATAATTTAAAATGTCCATTTCTATTCCAACATAAATGAAATGTAATTTTAAAAAAATAATCGAAGAAACTATCATTTATTAAGTTCCGCACCTCATTTTCAAATATAAAAATAAATTGGAAAAAAAAACATGATTAAATTAACCAAATTTTTTCATAAGTTGTAGGGCATCCAGAAATTTACTGCAAAGTAACTATACATCTTATTTAGTCTTAAGATTTCTTCAGAATAGAAGAAGTCAACGGGATGAGCGGTAAGGTTTCTTGTTCCTTGAAGTATTTTAATCATCATTGTTGTGCCTGAAAATCTCAAAGCATGATACAAAATAATTTGTGTGGAATTTGAGATGTTTTTGTGTCAGTTGATGTAAACTAAATAACTCCTTTATCATACTGTATGTGCAAAAGTAATAAGAGTTTGGGTATGTCATTTAGGTGTTAATTATATAAAGTATAAAGGTATAGAAATGCAGTCCATCTGTTGACATATTGATTAAAAAAAAACTATATATAAAAGTATATATCAATCACTACTTTTTAAAATTAAAATTCTTGAATGTATTTTGTCTATACTATTCTGGGTTAAAACCAAAAACAAATAGGCTGAAAACATTTTATGACTGCCCTTCACTCATTCAACTATCAGCAAAAGTAGTAACAACAACAAAAAGCATAAAAAGCTGTCATATTCTAATGCATGTATATTATAAAGCCAAGTAACTTTTGCACAGAGCTGCATCAGACTATAATTGAAGCAATGTTTGTCTATCTGTCTGTCTGTCCCCTTACTCCTCCCATGTCCATTGGCCGATTTCCACCAAACTTGACATGTGAATGACAGTCAACCCCAGAATTGCCCTTAAAGGGTTTGTTTTGGCAAAGGTTAACATCATTGGGATCAAAGGTCAAAATTTTGATTTTTTTTTTCTTCCACTCCGATGTCCACCAAACCTGGCACAGCATATGGTTCTGGAATTGCCCAGGTGAGGTCAAAATTTCTAAAGGTCAATCATTGAGGTCAAGGTAGTTTGGGATAAAGATTAAAATTTAAGTTTTTCATTCCTATTTCCACCCAAATTGGCACACATATGGAGGTGGGTTCCAGAATTGCCCAACAAGGTCAAATTTGTAAAGGTCATTGGGGCCAAGGTCATGTCTGCCTATCTGCTTGTTGTCCTACTCCTCCCAAGTTCTTTTGCTGATTTCTACCAAACTTGGTATGTCAATGAAGGTATGTCAAATTCTGACTTAATTAGCAAAAACAAGCATAACCCAAGATTCTTGTTTGATACTGTGGCTAGTCTTATCCGGGGACCGCCGTCACCAGGTTGTTCACCATTTACAGCCCAAGAATTCCTGGACTATTTTGAGGAGAAAATTGAGGATATTAGGTCAAAGATATCTAACCAGACTTTGGCCTCATTGGCTGACCCTATTATTAATGTTAGCTCCGAAACTAAACCAACCCTCGATCAGTTTGACATTATCTCGCTTGGTGCGCTGTCGAAGCTTGTTGAAAATACTAAAAACACCACTTGTCTACTTGACCCGAT
>OMMV01006045.1:14605-26807 GCA_900302635.1 Chatrabus melanurus
ACTCCGATGTCCACCAAACCTGGCACAGCATATGGTTCTGGAATTGCCCAGGTGAGGTCAAAATTTCTAAAGGTCAATCATTGAGGTCAAGGTAGTTTGGGATAAAGATTAAAATTTAAGTTTTTCATTCCTATTTCCACTCTAATTGGCACACATATGGAGGTGGGTTCCAGAATTGCCCAACAAGGTCAAATTTGTAAAGGTCATTGGGGCCAAGGTCATGTCTGCCTATCTGCTTGTTGTCCTACTCCTCCCAAGTTCTTTTGCTCAATGAAGGTTAATTGCCAAGGAAGGAATTTGATTTTCAACCTGATTTTGGATCAAATGTGATACATGCTTAGGTGGACTCCAGAATTGCCCTGGTAGGGTCAGCAAGAGGTCAATCATTTGGGTGAAGGTCAAGGTCATTGGGGTCAAATGTCAGCTTGCTGTAGCCCTTACTGTCTTCATACCCATGGGTACTATTACCTAGTTGTATATAAAGACAACAAAGCTGGAAAGTGCATGTGTGGTGGCCACAACGCACACAAAAAAGGACGAATTAACTGACCTCATTTTGTCAAATATTTTAAAACTTGACATGGTCACACTAATGAAAATGTACACTAATTCTTTGCAGAGTACACCCGTGTATCAGCCGAGAGCCACCAGCATAAATACTGCCGTTCTGTGGTGTCTTGATTTGCTGCAGTATGACAAAGGTGGAATGTGTTTGATTTCTCTGCTACAGTTTCCAGGATGAGTGTGATTTAAGATCATAATGCCCAGCATGGGAATAAAGTTCACAAAGCCGCTGCCGTGGAAAGTCACCATATGGAACCCAGTATTAATTATGTGAGGATTTAAAGTGTCGCCGCCACCATTTCCCCTCTGTTCTCCTCTCTGTTATCCCACTGACAAGCTGCACAAAGCTTTCCACATCGGGAACAATCGAAATGAAACGATTCTCGACCACATTGTCAGAAGACGTAATCAGCGGTGCGTGATGAGGGCTTCCATTTGATTACTTCCCGGCGTTTCGGCCAATCAGGATCAGATCATATAAAGGTCCCGTCAGAGTTACAACAGAGACATTTTAATACATGATGAAGGGATGAATAGAAAGGGATAAAGTGAGAAACAGGAATACTGAAAAGATGGAGAGAAAAGGAGGTTTATCCCGACAAAAAGCAGAACTCTGCTTCTTTCCTCCACTTTTTTTTCCTACGTGTATATGTGTATGATTGTGCACATGCGTGTGTGCATGTGATATGTCTGTATAGGGACAGTGTGATGGCAGCCGGAATGGTTACCAGGCGGTTCCACGACCTCAGTTCTCTCACCCCAAACATGGCGGTACAGTCAGTCGGTTCAACCATGACAAAGACCAGATCACAGATATTAACACTATCACTGTCCTTAATTACAGCAGCTTGTTAAAATATCACTGCCGATGTCATCATATCATTTTATTATACAAAACACATTTTTACCATAATTAATTATAGAGTGCTATGTTAGAATAGAATGCCTTTTATTGTCATTGCATTTAAATACAGCAAAATTGGAGAGCATCTCCAGTACGGTGCTTCATTGCAAACACTACTCTTCCATAGAAATACACGTTCCATAAAAACACAAGTCACACATCAATAAATAATGTGAAATAATATAGATAAAAATCACAAACAAAAAAGTTTAGCAGTATTTAAGACTGTTATTGCCCGAGGAAAGAAGCTGTTCCTGAGTCTACTAGTCTTTGTTTTCAGACACCTGTAACATTTCCCTGAGGGCAAGAGTGGAAACAGAGAGTGACCAGGATGAGAGCAGTCCTGTGTGATTTTGGTGGCTTTAGAGAGCAATCTAGAGTTGGCAACTTCCTCTAAAGATGGAAGAGGCCAGCCAACGATCTTTTGAGCTGTGTTAATCACTCTCTGTATTGCTTTTTTTGTCTGCTGCAGAGCATCCAGCGTACCACACAGTCACACAGTACACCAGGATGCTCTCTATGGTTGAACGGTAGAAAAGCACCAACAGCTTCTCACACAGGTTGCTCTTTTTAAGAAGTCTGAGGAAATGTAAGCACTGCTGTACCTTCTTCACCAGTCTTTGTCTGAAAATTTTTTTTTTTCTGATGAATGCTTGCTTTGGATTAAAGAAGCCTTATTGATGTCACGAGAAAATTAAGCAAATTCCACCACATGGTTTGTACAGCAAAAATGTCGTAGCCAGCATGTGTAGACAATAACTCAAAACCAAAACATACGATCATCTTGTACATCTCCAACTTAAAAGGGCATATAATGAGGACAAACTGATTAAAATCAGGTAAACTATGATGTTGCAGATCAATCAAAAAAATCAACTTTGTTCAGCCTATGTATTAGCCTACGTAATATCCCATAGACACGTCTGTCATCTGCTGGAGTGGCACCCACTTTCACTTGAGCGAACAAGTTACGCTAGAAACCACAAGGAGAAACATGATGGCCACTACGTCACCAAATATGGGACAAAGTATGCAATAGATGGAGAAAGTAAAACTGGAATTAAACAAGGGGTAGAATATGTGAAGGGATGATAACAAAACTTTTTGTCTGTACTGCAAATTATTCATGGCAAACTCACAACACTGTTCCAAAACCTTTGAAATCCTCTTGTTTCAAACATTGGGGCTCATGCAAAGAAACAGAAATGAATCAATTAATTAATAAATTACTATGTTGTTGTTTGTGGTAATGATGATGATGATGATAATAGAAAAATTTAAAAATCAATTATTCTAATGAGGTGCAGCTTTAATTTAAGCACATTTCTTTGTCTAGTACTACAAAAGGTGTTTGAATTTGAAAAAAATAAGGGTGTTTAGAGTTTCTCATTAGTTCTCATTAGTTGTCATTTTTAAATACTGTATAAAATGTTAAAGGCAGCTGATGGTTATTGTTTTAGTTTAATACATACAGGTTTGGAACTTCAGAAGGAAGTCATGAGTGGTCACTTTGAATTTAGGAGAGCTGAGCTCAGAGGTTTGGCAGTGATTTTTACACACACACACACACACACACACACACACACACACACACATCTGGAAGGTGTCTTAAGGGAGAATGTGTATGTCAGTGTGGGTCATGATGAGAGAAAGTGTCCACAGGGACAGTGTGGTAAGATAAGAAGCAGACGTGAGTAAACAGTCATCCTCAGCGTCAAGGTCACTGTGTGTGTGTGTGAGTGTGAGTATGTGTGCAGACCTGTCAGGCCTTGCTCTCTTTATGTCCATCGATTTGATTAACACTTTCCTTCATTTATTTGCAAGTTGTAATGCAAATTCAGCAACAATAATTGTAGGTAGTAAATAAATAATCTGCAGTGTGAATATAATGCCTTTTGTTTTTTTACTCACTGAAAGCTGGTTTTTACTTCTGCGTTGCTGCACATCATAATTGTCAAATACCAATTTTTTATTTTATTTTGGTGCACAGACATGCATCCAACTGCCAACTCTCAACAGCGCATCATCTCTGCTGCACATTAAATCAAGCTGATTGGTTGAGTTGGTTGAATCAAGCCGGTCAGGTGACGGGTTTGAATTGCAAGAAAATGATGGAGCAGATCGAAGAATTTGATGTTTATATCAAACCTCAGGAAATAAAGGCGAATTTCAGCACACTGGAAGCACAGGGAGTTGCTTAATGCTTTATGAAATATTATCCTCCCGTGAGAGGTAAGATGCTACACTATGCTAACGGGCTGAAAGCTGTTCACATTCTAGGCTACTTCTAGGGTACCAGACTTGGATGGGGACTAACCTGTGATGGACTGCCTTACAGTGGACATACCATCATACAGTGGACTCTCATCTGCCTCATGCTATGCTATCCAGCTGGATGGGTGTCAGGGCCTGTATAGGACTTACTTCTTCTTCTCCTCTTCTATCCTTTTGAGTCTCACAGATGTGGCTGGAACCTTTCCCAACATGCACTGCACAGTAAAACTGGCTGAACCATATCATTGTGTATTACGACAGGATCATACGTAAATGCATGTCGTATCGTAATATGTATGTTGTAACTGCAATAGGATCCTCTGTTTTGGTCATTTGGGATTATAATACTCGATTTCAAGCGTGCTTGAAATTTCTGCTCTCTAATCTTTCATATTTCATTGTAATGGCTTATCACAATTTTTTACACTGTTATACATGCATATGCACACACATGCTTCACAGTTGCATTTGATGACGCAGACCTACACTACATCTATGCATGACACACTCACCTGTCGCCAAATACTGCAGTGTTATAGGCACAAACCCTCCGCAAGTAGTTAGTGCGTTTGCCTCCCAAACAGAAGGTCCCCGGCTTTAGCCCACCCATGTCCCATTATACGTGTATATCTGGAGTTGCATCAGGAAGGGCATCTGGCATAAAACTTGTGACAAATTAACATATGGATCCATACCGGATCCGTGGTGATGATCCCCGAGCAAAAACGGGAGCAGCCACAAGAAAGATAAAGATAGGTGTGTCCCGGAGTATCCTTCTCTGCCAGTTTATGTATGAGAGTGTTCACAACACCCTGGGTTGGTCTCCACATAAACCAAGGATTGTTCTACAACCTGTTGCTCTGCTTCTGGGCCCTCCTCAAGACAATGGTCTGGTAACGTGTACACTAAAAAATTGGTAAGAGCAAACATCATAATGTGAGACACGCTACTGCGATACATTTTTACATTATGATACAATCATATTGTAATGTATCATTGTTACGTAAGTGGCCAACTTAAGTTGGGTACATCCTGGTCTATCATTGAACTAACTTTTAAATTGGTCATACTTAATCTATCACTTTGAGTAAACTTGGGAACCAAAGTTGATCCAACTAATATCCTTAATTTGAGTTCATTTAAACATCTGTGTAGCTGGTTGCAAGTTTTCTTAAGTTTACTTTTTTACAGCGCATGTAACCAATTAACTCACACGTTCATACCTACTTTCCATTTATAGTCAGATAACCTTCAGCATACACGTCTTCGGACTGCAGGAAGAAACCAGTGTTTCCAAAGATATTCCACACAAAAAGCCAAGGTTGGGCTTGAACCCATGACCCACTTGCTGTCTGTATTAAAACATTTCTTTCATGGCACATTTGGAACATTTAAGCTTCAAAACTCACTGTAGGTTTTGTCCTAAATTCCCAAAAGACATCCAGGTTGGTCAAACCACATTTTTAAAAGTGTAATTTTTCCTTTCAGAAGTGACATGACTAAATGCCACAAATAGTTGACTTTACCAACGCTGTGTCATGGTTGTCAAACGCTTTCCGTACGAGCGTTGGATTCTAAGCACACTTGTTGAACTTTGACAGCAATTTATATTTTTAAACTGTCATTCACTGTTTCGCTTGATTAACAGAAAGTGCTGCTGACAAGCCGACCTGTAGTTCTAGCGAGCGGCTTCCTGACCGTTGCGGTGCGTGCCTGTGTGTGTGTGTGCACGTGTGCGTTTAGGTCAATACAACCAGACAAGCTGAGTTAATGGTAACGTCACAAAAATGAAGTGTGCACCCTTCGGGATTGTTGGGCAAGCCACCTCCAAAGGCCGGAGTTGTGGTTGTGCTGCACTCCTTTCTCCACCGGGGGGCGCTGTGCTGCAGTATTTCCAACCTCTTTGATGTGGGGGGTACAGGTGGAGTAAGGATGATGCAGCAGGGAGGGTGTGTTGGGTTTGCTTCACCTCACAGCCCTGTAGTTAAGGAGCTGTCGGTGTAGACGTGGTGCAGAGTTCATAAGACACTTTAAAAGCTCTGCAGGGGAACCAATCAGCACGACCCTCTCTGTCTCTGTGTTTATTATTACTATTAGTATTATTGCATTGCCTCACCATGTAATCCACAAATAAAAATGACATACAATTATCTTTGCATGTCTCTCTTCCCTACCTCTCTGTGCTACTGCATGTGCATGGACTCGTGGAAGCATTTTGCACCGTTTCACTTGTTTAAATTGCGCATGTTTTTAAATACATTTTACAATTACATAAGGTCGGAGTTTCCTGTTAGACATCCTCGATGTCTCAACCATTCTCTGGCAGTGTATGTAAAAACACCGAAGCAAAATTTAGGGTTGAAACCTCATTTTAGACATTTGTACGGTGGCCGAGAGAGGCCACAACACTTTCAAATTAAGGCAACACTAGCAAATGCAAAAAAACACAAGTACAAAAAAACACCTGCATCAAGATGTAAAAATGGTGTTTTTTTTTAGGATGCTTCATATCATTGTATATGCCATCTGTTTGACAAGCGATTTTAACATGTTTTTAAGACATTTGGTGACCTATAATAGACAAGTTGTATAATATGTTTCCTTTAATTGTAGAAAAAATGTGCGTTATTGTTACACTGTTTGCATGCTGGATGGTATTTTCATATGAACGACAAATTCACAATCGCTGCAAGAATTCCTGAAAATCAAACGCGTCGTGTGGAGAGGAAGAAATATATATATATATATATATATAAGGACAAATTGATGGACAGGCGGCCAGAGCGACAAAGAGCTCAAGCTTCTCCTCTTCTAAATTTTAGTGAAAGGAAATGAGAGCCAGAAAGAGAGAAATGACATCAAAGATAAAAGGAGGGGGGGAAAAGACAAAAGCGAAAGGAGAGCTGGGGATTTCCATTGAACTTTGTGTGGATTCCTCTCGTCTACAAGGGATTTGAAGTGAAATAAAAATGATTGGACCAATGTGACATGAGCTAAACTGCTGGCAGATGTATCAGCATCTGACTTTTTTTTAATCACTTTTATCTGTATAAGTGAGGCTTCCTTTTGTATTTGGATGTGAATGTTAGTCGCCTTTTCTTTTTAAATTATTCTTGTTTTCTTATATACCATCTGTGTCACTTTGCATTCCCTCACTACATTTTACATCGTATTTAAGAACTACTTCCTGAGTACCAGAACTATTCCACTGAGGAACTAGTCTGAATTCTGTCCATAGACTGTGTATGTACTGGACAAACCCTCCGTCATGTCACCCATAGATTTTCTGAAGAGTGGGACTGAAGCTCAAACGGGGCGGCTAAAAATATTGTCATCTTACCAGTGCCTCACGCCGCCTAACTCCGGGCCAACCCATAAATGGGTTAAGAGGTTGAGCATGGTAAAACCGGCATGGCCTGGGTGGGATGAATGAAGCCTGAACACACCCACCTATCTTGAAGTTCCCTCACTGGAAATACTGGAGTACAGACTTCTTAGATGATCCATTAGTACAATTAACACAGCAAGACATATTACCGGTATCTCAAATTTATAATAAATGATCAGAAAGAACAAGCACGGTTGAGTCCACAGCAGCTAGCGGCCTTCGACCAGACACACTAGTGGTCAATAGAAGTGACCACTCACCTTATTCATAAGTTTATGGCTTAATATTGCTTAAACGGATGAGTTATATAAAAATTCACCCCCGTACAGTTGTCAAGAATGGGGAAATTAGCTATAGAGAAACTGTTTTTTTGTACCAGGCTGTAAACATGCTTATTTCTGCTCTAAAGTTGGAGCTTTTAACATTGGGTACTATGGGGACTGGCTTGCTTTTGGAATCAGCCTCAAGAGACCGTTTAAGGAATTGCAGCTTTTGGCATCTTTTGGTTCTGTCTTCCCGTTTCCACTCGGCTAGTACAACCTTGAACTTTGTTTAAATTAGAAGCTGTGTCATTTTGGAATGCAGTGGCAGTATATCAACAGCATGAACACAGAGAATATGGAGGATGTAGTTTTACTTTATTTTTAATTGCATCACACAAGTGAAGATGAATTGCATCACTATCTTACTGTAACTTCTTAAACTCCACAAGTGTAACACATGGATCTTCAAAAACTTTCATGTGAACAGCAGTAATCTCTTGTTGGATGATCAACAGCAACTGTCTTTGTGTTTTCATGCACCGACCAGTATACCTTTTTAATAAGTTGGGGTTTGCAATTTATTTGATTAGTTTCTTTCATGAAATAGGTGATGAAGTCTCACATTTGAATATATATTTCACATTAGTTTTTTGTTGACACACTGATGAAGAAAACAAATATCAAACATTAATAATTTTGAAGTGTCTATCATTTTTACAGTACTACTTTAGCTGTGGTGTAAATATAAATTCTCCACTTGTTATCAGTGATGCAGCTGGCTGCTGAAATATTGGGTCTCATCTTCAGAATACAGATTTATTTTTATCATAATGACACCTACAGCACTGTGCAAAAGTTTTAGGCATATTACATGTGTCAAAAAATGTTAAATAAAGAGAAGCTGTTAAATAGTTCATATTTAGGAATAAATATGTAAAAGCTTCTTTTAGGTGATAAAATGACAAATTGACTGATCATCAGCAACTGTCTTTGTGTTGTCAAGTACTCGGCAGTACAGCCACAAGGAAATCAAATTTTTGTGCGTGTTTTTGCTTCTTTTTAAAATGAGGTTTGTAAATTAGTAATTGAATTGTTATTTTAACTGAAAAAGAAAACATAATAATCTCATATTTTATTTAGGTTGCATTTTTTTCAGGGGGTGGGGATTTCACATGATTTTCTGCTGACGATGATGCCTGGGGGGCATTTGTTTGTTTGTTTGTTTTAATTTAAAAAAAAGAATGGGGTGCCTAAAACTTTTACACAGTACTGTATAATACTTCATATGGCAGAGTGATGTGTGGTAGCATGCACTGGTCATGCCCAAAACCCTAATGAGGTCTTGTATTCCCAGGTTCATAATTAGGATGGTAGTATGACGTTTTCACCGTGGGATGTTATAAAGTTATGTTTGTTTCCACACACACACAGACACCAACACACCAACACAAGCATAAAGACATAGGGTCCTGTCTTGATGATCTATGGTTCACGTTATAACGCACATAGTGCAAATGCATTTGGGGTGTGTCCAACTACACATTATTATTTACACAGTGCATAACCTGTGTGTAAAATATGGCACAGGGTGCAAAGGTCAGTTACTGGACGTAACATGGAATAAACAAATCTGATTGTCACCTGTCATTGCCTTAAAGAGACAGATTCATTGCTATTTAGATGTTGACCTCAAAAGTGAGAGGTTTTCTGGCGAGGAAAGAGTTCTGCGCGCAAAGCGCGTGAGCGGGACCAGCCATCATCCACCACAGCTCCATGACGAGAAGAATGTGAGCACCTCCTGCACCACCTCCTCCTATTCATCCTCCTCCAACTACCCAACCTCCTTCATATCCCACTAAGAGCAGGCAGACATCCATCTCTACTGCACCCGGACACTCTGACCAGCCCCGTCTTGGTCCTCCCTGCCTGTGAACCCAGAGAGGAAGAAAACTCAGTGTAAAAATATGGTACAAACCAGAGTTATTAAAGTTTTGTATTTATCCATTAGTGTTGAATCTTATTTCATTCATAATTTTTGTTTTCAATTCAGCTTCATTGTAATTTGATGTGCTAATGCACATCTCTGTGGGTACAAGGAGAGTGTACGCACATCGTGAACCCACATATGTAAGGCGTATCTGACAATTGCACGGTATAAATTGCATAACAACTCTGTGCTTGACTTCAGACCAAGTTTTTGGTGGTTTATGGCACAACCATTTTCTTTTGCCTCACGATAGCAACGCACCAATACTATGCGTCCTTGGGGTTTTTTGAAAGGCGCTATATAAATCGAATTTATTGTTATTATTATTATTATGCCTGACCACACCTCATTTTAACACCAACATGCCCGTGGGCGCATGATACAAATACACTTGCTATTTAAACAACACAGGTGCTGGGTATGAAAATGACAATTGCGTTGGGTGGAAACGAGCAATGACCCGTGCACTGCATCGCACCATGTGCTGCTTTGCAGCAGGTATAAGAAAGGGAATATAACATTTCTACATTCTTTGCACATTGTGTCGGGACATAAAGGTCCTGATTAGGGTCAGAGACTGAACATATCTGCAGAATTCTTTTCTACAAGGCAGTTTGGAAACCAAAATGGTTGTGAGGTACAATTCAAAATAAAACTATAATCTCGCCTTATTTGCTGCTGCACATTTCAAATTTTGCTTCTGGCACTTTAATAACAAAAATGTGCTGCAGAAAATGGGATAAAGTGCCTCTTCTGAAAAAAAAGTTAAGTTTGTATCATATTTGTAACCATTTTTTAAAAATGGAATAAATCTCAATATGTCCATGCTGTAGCTGCATAATGGCTCCCGCAGAATGGCCTCAATAAAATTCCCTGAAACAGCAGCTGTAACATCAAATGGAAGTGAAGCATAGTGTTTTTCATGGATTATTAAGAGCACATAATGTAATTTAGGAAACATTATGTAAAAGAAGTGCACAGTGTAATGAGAATATGTAATACAAAACTGGTGATGCTTTAAACTCTCCGTAGTATAATGAAATCACGGAAGCACAAACTATATTTTTGCATACATTTATATTATAATGAATCATTGTGGAGTCAGGATAATCGGTTCAACAATTCTGCTAGATCTCTGTGTGTCTCTTCTCCTCCGTCATCCTCATATGCTCCTTTTTCTTCTGTCTAAATTTTGTTTATCAGAGCAAAACCACTCAGCACTTGTTCTCTGTCATGGATTTCAGCCTTGGACTGAATATTTCCGTGATTGCAGACAACAACTGAGCGATCACCCCTCTGTCCTCTGTCTCATCATAATTTAGCTTGCTGGAAAATGTGTTTTCTGTGTTTATTCGCACTGAATCCACTCAGTCATTAGTTTTTTTGTTTTTTTTTTAAGTTTTTGGTTATTATATGTTTTTTTAAATTTTATTTTTTTTTTGTTTGTTTTTGCAGACACAGACACTTTGTGTCTGCTCCTCAAATTGCTGCTCGGTCTGTCTGATTTCTAAAAGGGCACATTGTCGTTCCGCTTTGTTTCACTGGAAACTATCAGGCATCATTTTCACATAACTGCCGTTTATAAGAAACCATTCTATAGACCCACTCAAAAAAGCTCGAGGGCCTGCGATGCATTTTGCCCGATGAATAATTCCAAATTCAAAGCTCAGTGCTTGTCTCGCACATTTATCATCATAAAGCGCGCTGAAGTGATGACAAATACAGCTGATGCCGAACATTTTCTGCTTTGTTACGCCGTAAAATAATCCACAAAAGCAATGAAACACATTCAAACAGGTAGATAATTGCAATTTATTATCTGAATGTCTTGTTGCAGTTAGTTTCCACTGTGACAACGACATTAATAGCCCATTTTTGGTTGGCAAAAAGATTTTTAATGTACTGTAAATATCAACTTCTTCTTTCTCTACATCTTATTCCCACCATTTCTGGGGGTTGATGTGTGATCGTGATGTGCCCCTTGTTCTGATGTTCATTGTTTTCCTCAATTATATTGTGACACTGAGCAGTAAGGCCTCGGTCACAACTGCACGCACGATTGGTGGGATCGTACGTCCTCTGCGATTTGTGGGTGAAGTGGAGGACGTAGAGGCAGAGGAAAGGTTTCACGGGCGCCGTCAGAAAGGCGGAAGAACGGCGTACGGCCGGTGTGCACATCGCAGGTGCACCGTGAGATGTCGGGACACGCAGGGACGTCAATAGCAACGTGAGATTGCCGTGCGCCTTTTGTACTACCGGCCCGCAGGGTGCCGCACTTGCGCCGTCCCTCATTTGCGTATGCACGTTGTGGGTGTGTGCGCTGTCCGCAGCACGCAGGGGCACCCCTGCTCCCTCACAGCGTGAGACATGCATCTTAGACCATGGACGTTCTGTGTTTTGTTTTTCTTTTTTTGTGTTAGTAGTAATAACATATTGAACATGAGGTGAACAATACAAACACACACATAAACAAAGTAAACATGACACCAGAGGTTTACATAAAATTACTACATGTTAGTTCATTAAAGTGTTAAACAGGGGAACAGACCCCGTGGTAGAGGCAAATCAGTGGGCGGGCATTAAATTTTTGTGGGGGGGCCTAATTATGACATCAACATTGTCACTGCTTTGAAATCACATTTTCTTCATGACAAACACATATTGCTACGTGAATTTCACCGCGATTTCAACAGCTGACCGACAATTAACAATATTGCCAATCATATTTGCGACGCTGAGGTGTGAGATGTGTTTACAGCCATGTACAGTTACAAACGTGGGCTAAATTGTTCCATAAACACAGCACGCTATAAGCCAACATC
>OMMV01006086.1:5165-16915 GCA_900302635.1 Chatrabus melanurus
CCCCCCCCCCCCCCCCCCCCCTTCCCAAACTGGGAAAATTAACATTCCCCATTTGAAATCCTACAGTTTGTGACTTTCTCTGAATGATCTGGTCCTATAGCACCCCCAGTTTAATGAGATTTTTGTTCATGGGTTCATCTCATTCACCGAGATCAACTGAGCGGGTCCACAATACTCGTATTTTCATTTTATTCCATTTGCTTTGGTGTGCTAGCATGATTAAAAATAGGTTGTTTCCTTGTCAAACAGTTCCTTCCAGGAATCACAACCTGGTGAAATTGAGAAATAAGAGGACAACTGTCCAACATTCTGTCCTGATTGCATCATTTGTTGTTAGATGTGTAAATTTTCTTGTTCTTTCTGTAAATTTTCACAAATTTTCCAAATTGGCCTGTGAGATTGGTAATTGTTCTGCTTTATTGACAACAATTACTATTAGTTCTATCTGTTATAAGTGCGAATTAACATATATAAGCACTTCAAATTTACTTTAAAATGCATATTTGCACATTCACTCCAAAGTGTGTCGCCCCATCACTCAATAATCATAACCCCACCAATGAAATACTTCTGGAGCCGCCCCTGAAACAAAGCTAAAATAAAAATGTCTCTATGAAATAATACTTTCTCTTGGTGTTTCTCTTGAATGTTCTCCTTTTTACAAAAAAAATAAAAAAATAAAAAAAATAACTTATTGGAAATGCAAAACTGACTTAAATCTCTGCATATTAGTGCAAAGCTTCACTTTCATTAAATGCAGTAATTAAAAACTCTAGCTGTGCCTCTTAACTGCACAAAAGAAACTTACATCACTGCTAAATTCGGCACAAGCCAAATGTGAGCACTTGTGAAAGTCCAAAGGGTTGAAGGAATTTCTGAGGCAAGTTACTGTGCACTTTTTAAATGCACCCATAAAAAGTATTTTAAGACCTTTGCTTTAGTTTTTATTTTTTGATGTCTTCATAAATCCCTTTCTCCTTGGGGGGGGGAGTTTGGGCTCCAGTAAAGATGAGGAGGGGAAAAACATATAGCCAAAAATAATGTCCCTGAAAAAGAAAAGGAAGAAATGCTGTAAGCAGGTAGAAGAGGAGAGGAGGAGGAGGTGGAGGTGGGGGGACTCCTGGTGGAGTTGGGATGGCCCTCCACAGGATTGGTTGATGGCTGCTGTCGGTGTGGCCCCGCGCCAGGCCCTGAGGTCTTTAAATAGTGTAAAGAGATGCGCGGACAGTCCTGAGTGCGCGCTCTCGGCTTCACTTTGGCACCAGCATCCTCATCCTCCGCCTGTGAAAACCATGGCCCTGCTCCTCACCCTGTCCGTGTGGCTCGCCGCCGGGAGCCTCGTAGCGGAGGCGACTTATTACCGGCACCACCGCTACATCCCGCACTTCTACCGCTACCGGGAGCACGCACCCAACACGGAGAACCTCCTGCCCGAACTGTCCAACCCGGTGCCCGAAGTCCCGCAGACCTACCCAGCGATCCCCGAGGTGTTCCACCCCGCACCTGTGGTCATCCACTCCATCCCCGAGGCGTTCCACCCGGTGCCGGAGGTGGTGCATCCTGCGCCCGAGGTGTTCCAGCAGGTGCCAAACGCGCCCTCCCGCGTCAACATGAGCCGGGTTTTCTACGGGATCATGTTCGACGCCGGCAGCACCGGCACCAGGATCCACATCTATAAGTTCATCCAGAAAGATCCAGGTTAGAGTCCAGCAGAGCCGCAGTGTCTGCTCGCTGTTAGGTCATTCAGCGTGTGCAGGCGTGAGGACCGGCGCGCACCCGCAGAGCGCACGGGCGGGTCTAAAAATATCTCAAAAAAATCTGTTTGACTCAACTGTGAGGGCACCACATTTGTAAATCTGGACGTCCTAAAAGTCGAAATCCAATCAAATCGGCGCAAATATACGCAGCGAAATGAACGTTTCTTCTACAAAATGTCATTTATTTTTTTTATGGTTTTGCTTCTCTTTCAGTCGAGTTGCCAGTTCTGGACAATGAAATGTTCCACGCAGTGAAGCCTGGACTCTCAGCCTACAAAGATAACCCAGAGGAGGTATGTATTCCACTTTACTCCATCAGGTATCACCACCCCACTGTGATTTTCTCTGTGCCGATTATAGATCTGAGACATTCACACAATTAAGGGAAAAAATATTCCATGGAACAACACAAGGTCAGCCAATATTTCCTGACTGTGCCACAGAAAATCACAAAAGTGGTGATGCTTTTTGTCCTTAATCCCACTTGGTGTGATACTTTGAAGTTAAACTGAAATTATTTGTGATGTTTCAGTCCGTCCTCAAATGTGATTGGCAGCTGACCCCGCATGAGAAAAAACCCCAACAATTTTTCATTATTGGTAGTAGTTTGCAAAGCAACTACAGTATGGATGACAGCTGTCTGTGAGACAGGTCAGTTGACAAAATCATGCACATTTCCCATAATGCCACGGTTTTATTTGGTGTTAATTTGGAGGATGACGGAATGGAGTTGAAGCAGATGGTGGAGGAGTTATTGTGACTCCACGGCTAAAACGTTGGTGCTTCTGGGTGCCCGCTAAGTCCTGACCCTCTTTCAGGCTGTCCAATCAAATCAATCCCGACATTAAATCCAGAACAAAAATTCTTGTCAGTCGCACGAAGTTATATATAACTTCGTGCGACTGACAAGAATTTTGTAGTATAGTATAGATTACACATATATGTGTAATCTATACTATAGCATGTGCCATAAGATAATTCTTAATTTATGTTTATTATTTTAACCACATTGAACTTGAAATTTAGATTCAGATCACCTCATGATATCAAGTTGAATATAATTAAAATAACAAGTTTGCTAAACGTAAAAATTATGCGTTGTCAGTAATTAAAACATAAGACTGGCCTCCTTGCTGGTTTCCAACCTGGGGTCCGAGCCCACCTCAGGGGGGGGGGGCGCCAAAAATCACAGGGGGGTGCACGAGGATTTGTTTGCGCTGAGGTTGTCAAAATTAGAAGTGCAAGAAGGCAAACGTACTAATTTCATCTCCATCTATATCATGCGATGCATGATTGGCAGGACAGCAGTTTGTGATAGGTTAAGACAATCACATGACCAAAAAACCCCCCAAAAAAACAACCGCTAACAATCTAATTTTCAAAAATATGTTATACTCACTGCCAGCAGCTGCTTTGACAGTCTGAGGGTTAAATATACAAACCCAAGAGGAAAATGATCCAGCTTTATTTAATAATAAATTAAAGCAAGCTGTGGGCTATAATCTTTTGGCTCGCAGACCGTGTTCAGCCCTCGGGCCGCCAGTTTGACCCCTCTGATGTAAACCCTGTGTAATGACCAAAATGCCTTCTGCTGACACAACGCAGCAGTTTCTGCTCCACAACGGCGCACATGTTGGCGATCGCGCCGCCTACGCGACAACTGACGGCCTTCTCTTCACCGCAGGGCGCCAACACCGTGCGGCAGCTGCTGAAGATCGCCAAGAAGACGGTGCCCGAGGACGAGTGGAAGAGGACCCCGGTGGTCCTGAGGGCCACAGCGGGTCTGCGCTTGCTGACTGAAGAAGAGGCCAGGGCTCTTCTGAAGGAGGTGAGGCGCGTTTTCTGTCCGCCCTCAGACAGTCTGGCATGAGCACGGCTCATCCCCGCCAAGGACGGGGATGAGAAACCACTAAGTGCTTACAAGTGTCACTGAAGGGAAGAAAAAAAAAAAGGAGGGAAGGAGTCTGCCCATTTGGTGGCCTATCATGTTGTGAAAACCAGCTGTTGTGGGGTTGTGTGGAGTAACCATATTTGTCATTTAAACTATTAAATCCAGGCTACTGTTCCAGCTGTGCTTGTGGTTGAGCTATCTGTCAGTCTAAAACGGAACAGATGTAGTCTGTCTTATGATGTCTGGATAGAGTTTTTCAGCACGCCGCTTGGTTTTGTAGTTCTGTTTTGCTGCTGGTATTGTAAAGCATGTTGAACAGTTCCAAAGAAATGATGTCGCGTGTGACACACAGGTGCAAGAAGTCTTTGACGAGTCCCCTTTCTTTGTGCCAGACAACAGCGTTTCCATCATGAACGGAAAAAATGAAGGTGAGTTGTTTTTAAAGCAGTGAGTGGGGTACAAAATGAACTTCAGCCAAGTTTAAAGCTACAGTGTGTAGGATTTAGGGGCGGTTATTAGCGGAAATGGAATACAGCGTCCAGAACTGTTCATTATTGTATAATTATGCAACAATGAATCGATGCGTTTTCATGAGCTTAGAATGAGAACTTTATATCTACATGGGAGCGGGCCCCCTCATGGAAGCTGCCATGTTGAGCAAGTGCAGGCTAACAAGTTTGAGAACCCTCGCTTTTTGTGAAATGGAGGGTCATACATATTGGTTATCGCAAGCGAGCAACTCCAAAGAAGCGAAAACATGAAGGGAAACAAAATCGTGACCAGTGACGGCATAATGCAATCTGCAACCTCACCACAAGATGACACTTAATCCTACACACTGTAGCTTTAAAGATAAAAAAAAGTTACAAATATTTCTGAAAAAGATACTTTCCTGATCCCTCATTGTAAAATTCAGGAGAAATGAACCAGGTTTAAAGCCCCGCCCACCAGCCTGGCCATCTGTTCTGCGTAGCCGCCCTCATTTGCATACTGGGCTGTGATTGGCCTGTTCAGATTTGTGATGTGGCAGGGCAGAACATCAGATTTCAAACTTGCCTCCGTCAGTAGATAATAGTGAAAAAAATTGACAAACTGTAGACATGTGAACATGAAACATGTTAAGTGAAGTGGATCTTTAATTAATTTGATTAGCGTTGCCGCTGGAGGCGTACACTCTTGTGATCGCCTTGGTCTCTGTGTAACTAGGTTTATATGCATGTAGGAAAGATCTCTTAAGAACGCCTAATCTGATTTTGATCACACTTGGCAGGTACCGTACGCTGGGCCTATGAATGGGGAAAAAGCAATTTGAATTTTTCGGATTTGTCAAGGTCCGAGGTCAAATTTCCAATCCCATACTAAAGTATAGAAAAAATGGCTACTTTTATGAAAAGAGTTCAGATATTTTATTGCTAGTGAACTCTTTAAAAAAATGCATGTAATATTTTCACTACAAGCCTGATTCTTTGAAATGTGGGTGTGGCTTCGCTGTGCTCACTGCGCACGTTTGATCTAGTTCATTTTATTCATATTAAGTTTGTTGAGGTGCATCACACAATAGCGCTATCATATTTTTAAAAGAAAGGGAATCTAACCCAGGTCGACATATCTGTAGTATAACTCCTGTCCTACTGAAGTACCTGGAATGTATTTTGCTGTGCTTTTGTGAGTAAAAACTAGATAGGTAGGTACAGTCATGGTCAGAATTACTGGCACCCCTATATTTTATGTACAAAATTTAAAATGTGGTCAGAAATGAATGCAAAAACCCCCAATTTTGTTTAATCCAAAATATTTTTAAAAATGTCCAAAGTTATTTGGCAACAGGAAGAAAACAAAATGCTTTCATAAAGTGAAACAAAAAATACTGACAAATGTATGCTGGACACAGTTATCGGCACCCTTTGATGAATTTACAGTAAATCATCACTTTTACAGCCAGTATTCTTGAGACAGGTCAGGGGATGGACACATGAACATTTCCACGTCACTGAATATGTCTTGGGCTTCATTTACATCAATCTTTAAGAAATACAAAAAGTATGGTACTGTATGGTAAATCTGTCTGGAGGAGGCAGGTCTCAAAAACTGAGTGACCGTGCCAGAAGGAGACTAGTGAGGGAAGCCACCAAGACACCCAGGACAACTCTGAAGAAGTTATAGGGGTCTGCGTCTGTGATTGTAGAAACTGTGCACAGTGTAACTTTTAACTGTTGCATCACCAGTTACACAGCTTCATGGTGGACTGGCACAGAGAAGGATTTTCTTAAAAAGATGATGTGAAATTTCAGCTACAGTTTGCCAGAAGGCAAGACATGGGAGATGCAAGCTTAGATTTGATCTGTTTTGTTGTATGAAAATCCTTCTCTGCTCCACTCCACTGTGAAGCTGTATAACTGGTGATGCAACAGACAAAAGTTGCACTGTGCACAATTTCTCCCATCACAGCCACAGAAGCCTATAACTTCTTCAGAGTTGTCCTAGGTGTCTTGGTGGCTTTCCTCACTAGTCTCCTTCTTGCATGGTCACTCAGTTTTTGAGAACTGCCTCCTCCAGACAGATTTACCATGAGTTTGTATTCCTTAATGATTGATGGAAATTAACTCCAAGACTTGGAAATGTTCATGTGTCCATCCCCTGACTTGTCTAAAGAAAACTGGCTGTAAAAGTGATGATTTACTGTAAATTCATCAAAGGGTGCCGATAACTGTGTCCAGCATACATTTTATGTCTGGATTTTCTGTTTCATGTTATGAAAGCATTTTGTTTCGTTGTTGTTGCCAAATAACTTTGAACATTTTCAAAAATATTTTGATTAAACAAAACTGTTTTTTTGGTATTTATTTCTGACCATATTTTAAAAATGTGTACATAAAATATAGGGGCGCCAACAATTCTGACCATGACTGCAAGTCACAAAGTGTGGGAGGGGCTGGTACCGACCAATAAGAGCTTTTGGCAGCAGCTGAGTAACATCATGGAACCAGCATCGACCGTGCGACTCAAATCGTTGATCCGTTCCTGCTGTGGCTGCAACATTAACGCGTCCAAATCGCACTGTTTGTGTTTACACTCACTACTGGCTTCAAGTGTTGCCGTGGCAGAAACTCCACCCACTTCCCCACTTACATAATTCAAGGTCCAGCACGGTTGCTTTCAGGACAAACATTCCACGTGTCTCCGTCTCTCGGCAGAATCCTCAGTGCTGCTCAGATTCTTTGACAGTTTAGAATCAAAGAGCAGAATCATCATTTCTTAATAGATTTTCTTTAATATCATCCTTTGCGCTTAAGTGCATGTGAACGGCAGCGTTTTCCACTGATGCACACGTTTCCACTCTTGTGTTGCGTTGCAGGAGTCCTCGCCTGGGTCACGGTGAACTTCCTCACAGGTAAGACATTGCTCGTGTTTTGCTATGGTGGTGTTAGCGGTCAGGAGGCTGGTATCTGAGTGTCCAGTGTACACAGACGCTCGGCAGGGACAGACTCTTGTCTCCTGTCTGAGGTTATAAGGTTGAGTCACTGCCCCCAAAGCTGGTTGCAAAAACAAACAATTTTTGCACAGCTGTTATATCTTTCACAAAATTAAAAAAAAAAGAAAAAGCAGGTCTTGTCTCCACAAGATTTATGTGCTTGTGGTCACACCTGTAAGAGTTCGTCGTAGTAGTTATGAGAGGAACAAATTCTAAATAAAGTTGGTGTTCTATTTTCTCGGCTGTATATTCCACGCACTGCGTCTGACTTGGTGCTTCTTTGACTCAGGTCACTTGTACTCCAACACGAGGAGGACAGTGGGGATCCTGGATTTGGGCGGAGGTTCTACGCAGATCACTTTCCTTCCCAAGTCAAAGGTAAACATGTGGTAAATGAATGCATTTGGGGAAAAACGCCGTTGCCAAATGGGACGCCACTGAACATGTGTCCTCGTACCGACAGAAAACGGTTTTCTCGGCTCCGCCCAACTACATCGCCAAATTCAACCTGTTCAACCACACCTACCAGCTCTACACGCACAGGTAAACCGCACGTTATGAGGACGCCGCGTCCTCTGCAGGTCTGATTTTGTGCAGAAAATAAAACCGTAACTGTATGTCACATCACATAGCTACCTTGGGAATGGACTGTTCGCAGCCCGACTGGCAACTCTTGGAGCATTAGGAGCTGATGGTAGAGTATCCAGTACTTCTTAATCAACCACCTACAGTCCTGGTCAGAATTACTGGCACCCCTAGTTTATGGACACATTTTAAAATGTCACTGAATACGTCTTGGACTTCTTTTACATCAATCTATCAATATGGTAAATCTGTCTGGAGGAGGCAGGTCTCAAAAACTGAGTGACCATGCAAGAAGGAAATGAGTGAGGAAAGCCACCAAGACACCCAGGACAACTCTGAAGAAGTTATAGGTGTCTGTGTCTGTGATTGTAGAAACTGTGCACAGTGTAACTTTTAACTGTTGCATCACCAGTTATACAGCTTCATGGTGGAGTGGAGCAGAGAAGGATTATCTTAAAAAAGATGATGTGAATTTTCTGCTACAGTTTGCCAGAAGGCACATGGGAGATGCAAGCCTAGATTTGATCTGTTTTTGTTGCACAAAAATCCCTCTATGCTCCACTTCACTGTGAAGCTGTGAGCGGTGATGCAACAGACAAAAAAGTTATACTGTGCACAATTTCTCCAATCACAGCCACAGAAGCCTATAACTTCTTCAGAGTTGTCCTGGGTGTCTTGGTGGCTTCCCTCACTAGTCTCCTTCTTGCACGGTCACTCCGTTTTTGAGAACTGCCTCCTCCAGACAGATTTACCACACAGCACCATACCGTTTGTATTTCTTAAAGACCGATGTAAATGAAGTCCAAGACATATTCAGTGATTTGGAAATGTTCATGTGTCCATCAAGAAAACTGGCTGTAAAAGTGATGATTCACTGTAAATTCATCAGAAGGTACCAATAACTGTGTCCGGCATACATTTTACATCAGTATTTTTTGTTTGACTTCATGAAAGCATTTTGTTTTGTTGTTGTTGCCAAATAACTTTGAACATTTAAAAAAATATTTTGATTAAACAAAATTGGTTTGTTTGCATTTATTTCTGACCATATTTTTAAATGTGTACATAAAATATTGGGGTGCCAACAATTCTGACCAGGACTGTATTTGCACTGCGTGCTGAGAAAACTGATCTATAATCGTTTTTGGAAGATGGAAAAGAGTTTTCTTGATTTTATTTTCCCCAGGCCTGGATTGGAAAATCTTCACTAGTTCCTGTCTCCCGAAAAAATTCAGAGAGGAGGTGGCTTTTGGAGGAAAGACCTACAAAGTTAGCGGGATTCCAGACGGTAACGCATGCCCTACTGCCTTTTATCCATATATTCTATTCCCAACACTGGCACCTAATAGAGTGCAGCGTAATACCGTCTCAGATGAGAACATTTGGCTTGTGGAGCATCTGCAACTTTGACGTCAAACTCATTAGCCTGCAGTCAGTCTTGCACTTAAAGGGGACACATGCACTTCGCTAGCAAGCTAACAGACGTCGGTAAATGTTTTAAAAAGTGATTCAAATTTTTAGCCAAATATACCCCATGGAAAATGAGGTGATGCAACCTTAAAACAACTTGTTTTCAGGTCTGTAGCGAATGACCTGTGCATGTGCCTGTCGCTTTAAAGGGAAATGATCTGCGCCTAGCCACGCCTACTCAGCCTTCAGACAGGGAGTATCTCTCCGCTTCTCTCCCACAGACTGCGCCATACAGAGTGCAGACCGGCTAAGTGGCCGTGACTCACAGAGCAAGCAAGAGTTAAGATCGGGACATCTGTGACATACGTTACAGAAGTCTAAAACGAGCTGTTGCATGCCTAATTGTGACTTATAACAGAGTAGTTCTGACGTGCACAGACACAGAAGTGTAAGACTGGGGATTTTTAACCTTTAAACAACCATTTTGAACTATAAAGGGGAGAGAAAAATTAACTTTGCATGCCTTTAAGTCACTTCACAAATAAGGTAATCACTTCCATACCACATTCAAGCAACCAAAAGATTCCGGGCTTGTCCCAGAGTTGTTGTTTGTTGTGTAACGAGTGCCTTGATCACAATTATGTGGTTAAAAATAGCCCAGCAGGGCCGTGCAAACTGCTGCTCCTGTCAGCACATGGCTTTGACAGCTCGATTGTGTCTTTCTGGGGACTTCCCTCACAGAATCTCTGGTGAAGCCTCGGCTGACCTCAGACTAAAAACTCTTGGCACTCCCGGCTGCATTCCTTCCTTCATACTTAAGTTCACTACTTTCTGCACCACTTTGGAGGACCAGTTGCATCAGTTTTGACACCGTTTCCACCTTGTGTTCGTCTTCAGGCTATGCAGGCTATAAGCTGTGTTACTACGAGGTGATGAAGGTAGTGAAGGGAATCGTGCACCAGCCTTTTGAAGTGAAGGGCAGCAGCGTCTTCTACGCGTTCTCCTACTACTTCGACAGAGCCGTGGAGTCGGGCCTCATCGGTGAGTGGGACCAGACTCCAGCGCCATCGTCTTTTCCAGTTAATTGTCATCCACTGCATGAAGCAGGCGTTCAAATTGCATGTCTGTTTTTCGCAGATGGCAGCCGAGGTGGCGCAATCGAAGTCAGGGACTTTAAGAAGAGAGCAAAGGAAGGTAAGCGTTATCTCCGCTTTGTGTGGGATAAATATAGAGTCGTGTTCAAAACCATCAATCCTACACGTTTATGTATGTGCCAGTCTGACTGGCAGGAAGATTTCATGCACAGCACAAACACGTTGCATAATTGCACCAAACTGGAACAGCTCCTAACATTAAAAAAAAAAAATGTAATAACATATCATACAATATACTAAAAAAAAATACAACTTCCCTGTCCACTGCTGTGGAAATTTGTCGCTGACGATGTCTCTGCAGCTGCATCATTTACGCAAACCATTAAAAGCAACTATTACTCTTGACATGAATGACAGCGAAGCTACAATTACAGCCAAACAGCCATTACTGTCATGCATGTGCTTAACGTTTTAGCCCGAGTTAGCACTTTATTTACCTACAGTGATGCACTCTGCTATATTTACAATGGGAGTGCCCACACAAACGGTACATATTAAAAGAGCCATAATTTCACAGCTCTACTGAAGAGGTAAAACAACTTGGTATAAAAATAGCAGTAATATTAAATTTTATGCTAAAGTTTTGGACTGTTAATTAGAGACAATCCAATCTGTGTTAGTGCATCTGGCAGAGTTATACTTTAAGAACAAGAGTTTTGTGTAGTTAATGAATTATCAGTGGATAAAAGCACCATATGGTAAGATGCTTCCTTTGGGTTTACTGTAATTTTAATCTCCAGGCCTCAAGGAGGTCACACTTTTGTTACCACTTCTCAAAAGGACAAACAGATTTTCATTAAATTGATTACATTTTGGTGCAGATCTGGATCAAGGGACAGACATTACGTTTGATTTTTTTAAAATTATCTTTGATCTTGAATATTTAATCCTGATTGTGTTGTTCTTGCCTTTGATTTTTGACCTTGAATAATTAGAAACTGTAGTCAGGATTGCTGATGAGATCAGTGATTAGGATCAAACGTCAGGATCTGCTTCTAGATCCTGGCTCCTTTGATCCTGATTACAAGGTGAAAGCAAGACAGATAAATGGTGATGAAAAGATAATTTCTTGATGAGGTTCCATGATCAGTGATTAGGATCAAAGATAAGTGATTAGGATCAAAGTATGACAGTCAGGATCAAAGTTTGTCAGTAAGGGTCTTAGGTCAGCATCAAAGATGAGTGAGCAGGATCAAAGTATGGCAGTCACGATTTCAGGTCAAGATCAAAGATAAGTGATCAGGATCAAAGTTTGGCAGTCAGGAGCAAAGATGAGTGATCAGGACAAAGTTTGGCAGTCAGGATCAAAGATGAGTGACCAGGATCAAAGTTTGGCAGTAATGGTCAAAGATGATTGATCAGGGTCAAAGTTTGGCAGTCAGGATCAAAGATGAGTGACCAGGATCAAAGTTTGGCAGTCAGGATCAAAGATGAATGACCAGGATCAAAGTTTAGCAGTAATGGTCTTAGGTCAGGCTCAA
>OMMV01006117.1:578-12380 GCA_900302635.1 Chatrabus melanurus
AATATGCGGGTCCAGGATCGGCCTCTTTGCCCACCTGAGGACCCATAAGGACCAAGAAGGAGGACAGACATACTCGACCCCGAGTGTCCGCCGATGATGATGATGATGATATATATATATATATATATATATATATATATTCCCCTGAGAAAGACAAAACTCACTTATTCAGGTTTGAGGTTTATTAAGATTTTGGATTGACTGAGAGCACTGTATTTGTTCAACAATAAAAATAATCCTCAGGAATACAACTTGCCTAATAATTGTGCCCGCAGTGTAAAACGGCAAATGACAGTGTGGCACCGGACAGCCGATATATGGCCCACTGCAGCTCTGAAAGCGGATGTGTGTCTGACTCAGAACTGGATTGCTTCATATGTCTGTTGCTACGGCAAATAAAACATTTTCCCCTCCAAGTCTTTGGCTGTGTAATCGTGCATGCAGGGGAAGACACAATTCCACCCCTGCCTGTTCACTGCCACAATTATTTGGCAATTACATGATTATGTCCCAGAACAATCTTCTCTGCTTCCTGTCCTCGTTACTATTGTTTCTTTTTCTGCAGTGAGGCGAGTGAATGCGTAACGCTGATGTACGGTTTTGTCCGTTTGGATTTTTATCCACAAGGGGACACTTTCACTGACACATGGAGACAAACGGGAGACAGATGTAGAGAAGAGACAAGTGATCTGGGGACAGAAACCAGATACTCCCGTGTTCTGAGAGCGCTGAAAAGGTTAGCTGTAATGTACAGTTCTTTATATAGTTGAGCAAAAGCGATTCTTAGTTTGCAGCTAAATGGAGGCATGAAGCCCTGAGGTTAGCTGTCTGAAGCCGAGTTACAAATTTAGGACGTCTTGCAGCCTGTTGCATCACTTTAATGGGTCATAACGGGAAAATTAGATTATTAGTTTTATTCACGCGGTGGCTTGGAAACCTTCCAAACAAACAGGATAATGTTAACTGACAATGTTGCTACTCTGAAACGGTGTTTGAACGAAGATGGTCTGTTTTTTATTTTATTTTCTGGGTTCTGACTAAAAACTGCACAAGTTTACTGAAATCAACATTATAGAAGCAGCTTTAAATGTTACTAGGTTTCGTGTTACTCGTTCAAAGACGGCCTGCCATGAGACTGGAAAACCAAGTCAAGTAGAATAAGATACCCGATCAGGAAACGTGTGAAACTAGACACGATGTTCTTGTTCAACTACATGGATGCCCAGCGAGTAGCTCCGGGGCAGGATTAATGTGCTATCACAGTCCTCTGTCTGAAAGGGCCCGCCCCTCGAGGCGGCAAGTGTAACACACACACACACACACACACACACAGTCCGCCGTTCATTTAGAGACGTGGGTACATACGGTAGTTGTGTGCGTTTGTATGTGGGCGTGTCCATAGAAGCCAGAGCTGTAGAACATGTGCTCAGACGCACCACATAGGTGTGTTGCTCCATTCATTCGCCGTTGCGCTCATCTTTATTTCATTCAGGCTTTTTTTTGCAGCCACGGGGTTTTTTCTTTTTTTTTTTCCTTTTCTTCCTTCTTTGCGTAGTTTACTTAACTGAGTTTTTTTTTTTTTTTTTCCCCTTGTTAGTTTTTCCTAAGAAATCGAGGGAGAAGGTAGGAGGAGCCGGACAGAGAAGTGTGCCTCACTCTTGCTCACTCGCTCCCTCTCTTCTATTCTGTCATTGCCATCTCGGTAGAAAGGAGGCTGTTCGTTTCCCAGCCACGCTGAACGTTGGGGGGGGAACTGCACTCTTTTGACTTTGAGGTCAGATTTCACAGAGGATTATTCTTTTTCTTTATAATAATCAAAGGAACAGCAAAAACACCAGCAAAGGAAAGGACATTTCTTCATTCTTTTTGTTTTTTTCTAACTGAGTCTACAACGTGACAGCTGGTTTTGCCACTGGACTCTTTCCTGGAACAAGAAGTGAGGTTATTTTATTTTCCGTGTTTCCTTGTTCTTTTGGTTTTATTGGTACTTTGAGTGAAATATACTTGAAGCACAATGGTTGCTGGAATGCTGATGCCCCTTCAGGACCTGAGGGCCATTTATGAGCTCTTATTTCGAGATGGTGTTATGGTGGCCAAGAAGGACACGAGGCCTCAAACCAAGCACCCTGAGGTATCAGATGTGAGTAACCTGCAAGTAATCCGTGCAATGGGTTCCTTAAAGTCTAGAGGGTATGTAAAGGAAACATTTGCCTGGAGACATTTCTACTGGTATCTCACCAACGACGGCATTGTTTACCTGCGTGACTACCTCCGCCTTCCCCCTGAGATTATTCCTGCCTCCCTGCAGAGGGTTAGAAAGCCAGCTGCCATGGTTCCCTTTCCTCACCGGGCAGCACGGGTCCAAGCTGTTAAAGGTCCTACGTCTTTTGTTCCTAAACCTGGACAAAGGCCTGAAGCGGAGAGCCAAGAGTCACTGCTTGAGCGTCAAGGCTACCGCCATAAGATGATACAGCCTGGAGAAAAAGAGAGTGCCTCTGACAGAACCCCGCGGTTCAGGGGTCATCAGCCGGCTGTAGAATCAGTCAAACCAAAAGGATCATGGGAAATAGATGATCAGACTCAGCCACTCCACAGGAAGGTAACTAGCTTCAGCAGTGAAGCAGTGATGAGAGAGAAGAGTCAGCTGAAAAAGGTCTGTCATCAGAAGCCTGATGCCAGCAGTGAGAAGCCATTGATATCACAGGAGAAAAGACCGTCTGAAGTCCAGAAGGAGAAGACACCAAGGTCTATTCAGGTCCAGAAAGCGGCTTTCATACAGGATGTGTCACAGAGCTTTCTGACCTCAGGTCCACCATCAGCGGTCGCTGCCGCAATGACAGGTGCGGCAGCATCAAAGAGTACATCAGAAGCCCCTGTTTCCAAAAAGGATAAACAGAAGTCTAAGAACACAAAAGAAATGGTACCCATGAAACCCAGTGAAATGGTCACTTCCAGTTCAGTTTTCATATCTTCCAGTACAGAGGTCAGACAAGAGACGACTAAGGAGAAAATCCAGAATGGGCATCCCATATCTGCAGAGGCTGTGATTGCAGCTGAAACTACAACTGCTAAAGCAAAGCCCAAGGCAGTTATTACAACGGCAGCTGCTCAGGAAACCACTCATCTCGTTGACCATGCCACCACCAATCCTGTTATTAATGTAGACGTCAGTGAAAAGCAGGCCAAAGGAAAGGTAAATGAGAAATCAAGTAAAGCTGAAGCAATAAAAACCATTGTTGAATCTAAAATGGATCATGTGAAGGCCAAGAAACCTACCAAAGAAATTATGGTTCAGGAGAACACCAAACCCCTACCTGGAAGCACCACCAGCAAGCCAATAATGTCTGTTGATGTGGCGGAAGAGGTTTCAGTTATTAAAGTGACTCAGGAGCCCGTTGATACTGAAGTCTCCTCAGTTAATTTCTCAGCAAAATGTCCAACTGATGAACTGCCCCAAAACACTACTACCGTGGACGTGTCCCAGATACTTGATGTTAAAACTGCAACGGTTCTCTCGGCACCTGTGACCAGTGCTGAAGCTACTAAACCAGTCAAGGAGAAAATGACAGAAGTTAGCGTGATTACCGAACAGAAGACACCAGATGTAAAAACGACTCGTGATTTCAAAAATGATGAAAAAATAGTGCCGGATGAGGCTTGCAAAGTCCCAGACGAGTACCCCGAGATGCTGCAAATGGTCTTATCCTGTCCTCCACCTGTTCGTGATGTCTCCACGGAGATGGTTATTGAGACCAAACAAGCAGTTGAAGGAAGCTCAAAATCAAAAAGAAAGAAAAAGAAATCTGAGATATCCAAGAGCATCAGTGCCGAGAAAGTACCTGACGCAAAGGTGACGCTGGAAAAACCTTCTGAAGATGAGGCCAGTAAAGCGAAAGAAGAAAAAAACATCCAACAAGTAACTGTGATTACCTCAGAGCTGACAACCAACGTGTTATCTGCAGAGAAAAAGAAGTCTGAGGATAATGCTGATAAGGAGCCGACAAAGGAAGGCCCAAAACAAACTGAATCAGAGAGTATATTAGATCAGAGCTCAGCAGCACCCCCAGTGGAGGTTCCAGATGATGCGCCAGAAATTAAGAGAGTTGAGGAAAGCAGTGCCAGCAAAATTACACAGGAACAGTTGTCCTCTAAGGATGGGTTGAAAGCTAAATTACCCCACACCGAGGCGGTGATATCTGAGAAAATGACTATCAACAGTGTGGTAACGAAAACAACTGAAGCAAAGATCAGGGAAGAAAGCCTTAATCCTGGAGATAAAAGCCCTGCACCAGTGTCCCAGAAACAAGCAGCTGAAACTGAGCTTAGAACCCCCGTAAGTGCAGGCAAAACTGCAGAGGAAACGTCAAAGAGTAAGAAGAAAAGGAAAGGGAAAAAACAGGCTGAGGCGCCAGTATTAGAAGCCATAAACACAAATCCTGTGTATTTGAATGAAGCAGAAGCACTGCCATCCATTGAGGTTCCAACACTGCCTGAGGCCGAGGTTAAACACACCTCTGACACGGCCCCTGAACTGACGGAAAGAACTGCTCCTCCAAAGATGACTCCTGAAAGAATGTGCAGTGAGGAAATCACACAGGCAGCAGCTGTGCTCGCTGAGGCCCCGGCACACAAAAGAGAGGTGGAGCCAACAGCGCCCTTTGCAGAAAAAATCGAGCGAGAGGTCCCGAAAGCAAATACACGCAACACTGCGAGGGAAGCTCCCACAGCCAGAGAATTAGCGTCAGCAGCACCAGCAGAGGCAGCTGTAGCCGAGGCACAGGCCAGCCCCCTCAGCAAGGAAAGGGAGCCTCCCAGAGTTGCACAACATTCAGCCGCTCAGGCAGCAGAGCGCAGTACAGAGAAAAGCCTCTCTGTTTGTGAGGCCTTAAAGCAGGAGGACGCGAAGAAGAGGGACACACCCTCCGCCACTGCCGTACCCGCAGCTGCCCAGCCTCACCTGGTGGACACCTGTGAGCCTGTAAGCCCTGACACTGACGACGCAGCCATGAAGAGGAAGATCGTAGTGGTGGAAGAGATAGTGGAGGTGAAGCAGCTTATTAGCCCCGAGGCAGCTGAGGGGCAGTCACCGCCGCCACCTGTGCAGCCTGAGGAGGAAGAAGAGGAACTGGACCTGGATGTGCTGGAAGCAATCGCCATAGAGCGGTCACTTTTATCAGGGGCTGCACCTGAAGATTGGGACCACTCGCTCGTGGAACCAGAGGAGAGGACATGGCCGAACTTCATTGAAGGTTTGTCTGAGAGCACGCCAATTAACCTACTTCCTGCTGGGTCCTGCTGGCCCTTTGTGATGTAATTGCTGCTGCAGGTTTAGTTACCACCTTTGTTTGAAGTGTGGGAGGTCTTACGTGAGATATTTGAGGACCACTTTGCAGTCGTTCATTCACAGTGCCACACGCTCGTAGTATTTTCAACTCCAGTGCACGTTCTCCTGTAATTTTCTGTCTTCTCTCTCAAACTATTATTTTGGACGACCTGATTACAGTTTACGGCTTGAACTCGGCCAGCGCAGATCCCAGGTCTTACTCATTATGTGGACTGGTGGTAGTGTGTGTGTGTCTTTAGGAGTCCTTTCAGTGAGATAGTAAAGAGAGCCCATTCAGATGTGGCTGTGATTTAATTATCTGTGTGTTAAAATAGTGTCAGTTGCACAGCACGCCCTGCAGAGGGTTCGAGGCACCGTCAGTTTGCACGCATGCTTTATGTGTCAAGGAACCTACAGATCGCTCAGTCCAAGCTAAATGATAAAGAAGACATTCTGCACCATTGATATGTTACCGTGTAAATTACAACAGCCTAAATTATTTATCTGCGAAGCAAATGAACTCCCCAGTCACACGTTCTTGGGTGGGGAGTTGCCGTTCTGGATGGTTTTAAGTTGAACACTTCAAGCCGGAGCCATCCTCTGTGTGTTTGCCAAATGAGATTACACAGACCTGCAGTCATTCCAGCAAGGTGGGGCTGTTTTCTCAGATTCAGCCTTGCCTATTCCCTGCAGAGACATTTCTGCACGAGTTAAAGCCAAACTGACGAAAACGAGGGGAGGCGTGGTGCTTTTGGAAACCTTTCTCCTCCGTGTTCTTGGCACCGACTCGTGTTCGGTGCTCCCCTCACTTTGTCCCGTAGTGAGAGAAACATTCCCCTCACAGGATTAAGAAATGCTATGTGTGAGATACGAGAAGTATGTCGACCATGTGATAACAGGACTGTGGCCTTCTTTTCCCCTGATTGTGGAAAAAGTTGCTCAAAGTCCAGGAAAAGGTGCCATCTGACGTTGTGGTTGGATCTGCTGAAGTGAAACTTGCAACGCTCGTATAAAATGGTGAAACACCTTCATGTGACTTCAGGGTTTGGATCGGGTCTGATATTTTACAGATTTCCAAAGTGGGGGAGGGGTGGAAAAAAAGACATTGTTTTGCCTGTCATTTGCTTTTGTCCTTGGAGCGTGCACAAACTTCACATGGGCGTTGTCTGATGTGGGTGTGAGCGTCAGACAAAGAGTCGGGAAATTGGAACAGCTCAGATCTATGGGTGTGTTTGTTTGGTTCCACATGTGACACTTGAGTGGATCTGGATCGAATTAGAAGCACGCCTGTGTTAGTCATCAGGGGACTTTTTTTTTTTTTTGACTCATGCAGTATGCAGCTTATATACAAAACTTAAGTCAATGCACTGTAGCTAATAATTACTTTTATTAGCAGTTAATATGTCAGTTAGTTTTGCAATTGCTCATTTAGTCAGAGAATAGTTTTATCCAAACTTCAAAAAGAATTTCAAAATCAGTATATCACATTTTGGTTATTTAAAACTAGAGCCCGACCGATATGGATTTTTTTTGGGGGCCGATACAATACCAATATTAGGGAGTAAAACATTTCCGATACAATATATCTGCTGATATATGAAAGTGTTCATTTTGCACGAATTTTTCCAAAATATGACAAAAAATGCCAAACATATTAGATTTATACAGAAATCCACCTGTCTGGGGTTGTATTCCGTCATCTTGGGTTATTTTGTTTGAGCAACCAATCAATGAACGTGACACTGTCTTCAATCCGATTGGCAGTCACTGTGTCGCTTCCCTCAGCATTTGTTTTAAATAGTCTAAACCAGTTCACACAAGGTTTCCCATTGATTTAGAGCTGTTTAAAAACAGTTACTACATAGTTTGAATTAATGGCTACAATTACCGATATTTTCATTATCAATTTATCTGTTGATAATTTTCTCGATTAATCAATCAGTTGTTTGGTCCAAAAAATGTCAGAAAGTTGTGGAAAAAAACCACTGTTTCCCAAAGCCCAAGATGAAATCCTCAAATGTTTTGTTTTGTCCACAGCCAAAATATGTTCCATTTATTGTCAGAGAGGCTTAAAGAAACTAGTAAAAAATGGTCACATTTAAGAATGTTGTTTGAAAAAGAGAAAAAAAAAAATCTCAAAAGTCTCAAAAATGTGGTTTATCAGCCAGATACTCAAAAGTCTCTTTTCAAAATAATTGCAAAGTGACCCTATGTAGTTATGTTACAGATATCTGCAAGACTGGCATGAATAAAAACATGTTAACAGTCCTAAAGAAGAAGACGTTCTGCTGGGGTCCGCGTGGACCCCCAGGTGTACAGATTAGTAAGCTTCACCACGTGTGCTGATGAGGGTTAAACCCGCCTGCTTACATTGAACCCTAACGTCACTGATAGTACTGAGTATCTGCAAAGCTTTTGATGTGAGTCGTAATTGTGGAGCTGATGCGTGAGTGAAGTTGTAGAACCGTCCTATCAGATGACCGCAGTGTTTGCCGACCCACTGCTGACATCTGCTGTCCCACAGACCACACTGTGCTGCTGCAGCATCCATCCATGCTGTTGGAGAAATGGTTTTGTTTTTTTTTCTGATTAACTGTTGACCGACTGATGCCGTCGGAGCCGCACTTTTGGGGTGCACTTTTGTCGTGTGTGCGCAGTCAGTGTGACATTCTTGCCGTGTTGGATAATAGAATCGCTGTCAGCAGATTCTGTAAAATCCCGCCATCAGTTTTTCCTGCTGCAGTTTCCGCGTCTCTGTTCCCTCACATCAGTTGTGGTTGTACTTAAAACCAGGGAGAACGAAGGAAAACTGGTGCCACGTGGATTTCGAGGAAATGCTTTGGCACTGTGTGTTTGTTTTCTGTCAGATGGCGTGTGCTGTGCATCGTCAAACGAAATCTCAACAGCACGTATGTTTTAAAGAAATGGATATGCTGGAGACAGAGTTTAAACTCTGGCCACACAAGGCCCCAGACTGAAGCATTTTGCAGACATGCCACAGACGTCGTCTGTGCTTTCATCTCTATAATCATGCCCCCAGTGCATATTTGTGCGATTGGTCAAGTGAACAGCCAGACGATTTTCTATTGGAACATGAGTTTGCCATGACTCATCGGAGCCATTCTCAAATTTGAGGGCCTAAATTATGAGCCTGACATTTTTCGAAAGAGTGAATTGTTTAAAGTTGAGCTGTCAGTGGCTTTTGGTGTGACGTGGCATCAACAGCAGAATCTGCTGCAACTGAGGGATAAACGCCAGTGATGTTTTGCTCTAAACACAAAGAATGACCTTTCATGTCGTGCCCAAATCAAATTTTCTACTGTTTTTTAACGCCGCCCTCGAGTATCAGAACATCTCGTTCCACATTTCATTATAACAAAAGATACGAGCGAACTCTGCAAAGATTTAACACCGTTTGAGATGAGAAGGAAACTTGTAGAGATTACTGTACGCTGAAAAAAAAAAAAGAAGCATGACTTAAGGATGCACATGATCAGAATGTATCCAAATAACACGATTTTCTTATCTATCACAATGAGATACACAAGAAAATCATGTTATTTGGACACATTCTGATTATGTGCAACCAAGGCACATATTTAAATCATGTAAAGCCAACAGACTTTTTTTTTAGTGTGGCCACCACATTTTGTCACAGCTTAAATATAGAGGAATCAATCAATCAATAATCTTTATATCTGTACAAACCAGTTTCTGAAATTCTTAAAATATCTCATCTTTTTTAATATTTGAATTGGTGAGAAAATGTATGTTTGCACAATATATCACAATACAAAAAAATGTGACAATATGCATCAAGAAACTGAAGATGGATCGTGCTAAAAAGTCAATTCAATATTTAAAAAGATTTTGACCCAAAAATAAATAAATTTAAAACAACCTTAATAATGTAGGTAGCTCAGTGGGATAAGGAGTTGGCCTACCAATATGTAGACCTGGGTTCAAATCCTGGTCACCGTAAGGCGCAGTCACACTACAGCGTTTATCCCAGCGTGTGGTGAACGCAGGGCAAAGTCGAGAAAATTGGCCAAACATCAACAAAAATCACGTTGCCGGAGTTTGGTTGCGAACCTCAAACGCAGCACGGCGTTCCACAACATGGTGCTAGCGGAGGTGGGCTTTAGCTAATGCTCAATTAGAACAAGCAGGACTTTTTCCCAACGTGGCAACGTGCAGGAGAGGGGTTCGACACGCCACTGTCCAGTGATTCTGCAGCCCAACGGTGGCTAGCGGAGGCGAGCGGACACCCATGTTTGCAAATACGTTCGTCTACGTTGGCCCACACATCTAGGTGTGACTGCGCCTTTATGTGTTTATGTCCTTGAGCAAGACACTTCATCTGCATTGTCCCAGTCCACCCAGCTGCAAATGGGTACCAGTCTTGGTTGGGGGGAAGGTTGGACCTGCTATGGACTGTCGTCTTCTCCAGGGGAAGTCGCAGACTCTCATCCACTTCATGCTGCGGAATCCAGGGATAAGCACCGGCGCCAGTGGGCTTCTGTAGGGCTTACTTTTTCTTATTATTAATTAGAGCCCGACCGATATGGATTTTTGGGAGGGGCCGATATGATACCGATATTAGGGAGTAAAAAAAAAAACGATATATCTGCCGATATATGAAAATGTTCATTTCTCACAAATTTTTCCAAAATGTGACAAAAATGCCAAACATTTTAGATTTATACAGAAATCCAGCTGTCTGGGATCGTATTCCGTCAGCTTGGATTATTTTGTTCAAGCAACCAACCAATGAACATCACGCTGCCTTCAATCCGATTGACAGTCACTGTGCCGCTTCCCTCAGCATTTGCATAAAATAGACTTCTCGTCTAGTCTAGCGCCGCCTATCCAGCGGCATAGCGACCACTTGTCTCTTGTCATTGTAGAGCTCCCACTCTGATTGAAAATTAATGACAGCTGGTCGCTCTTCCTCTGCTTGGTGTAGCTAATGTGACCAAGGGGCGATGGGGGTCCCACTCATGCTAGACAGCATTGTAAACAATGCTGTCAGACCGCCCTCTGCTGAACAAACTATGTAATGACACCATTTCTAACAACCAAAGTGTTTTTCTGCATTGTTTATTAGGCAAAATAAAAGTTTTCATATCGGCAAAAATTACGCTGATACCGAAATGCTTGTGAAAGGCTCAATCGATATATCGGTCGGGCTCTATTCTTAATAATGCAATACATAACTATCTCCCACAGAACTCAGCCACATCGGTTGTACAGCCAGTGCATTCGGAGTGCCGATCCCAAGCCCAAATAAATAACTCGGGATTCGTCAGGAAGGGCATCCGGCGTAAATTTTGCCAAACCAAACGTGGAGATCATCTCTGGAGAGAAGGGGAATGAAAGTCAGTCGGTGCAAGATTGTGAAATTGTGTGCAGGATGACAGACAATGCAGAGTGAATACACAGACGCACACAGTGTGAAACCAAAATGAAATGCTCTCTCATGAGTTTGTTATATTTGAGCTTCCAAGCATTTGTTTGCCATTTCAGTGTTGGCATACACGGGTTATTTCATTTATCACCAGCCTGTTGTAAAATAATGAGGAGTAAAAGCTGAATAAGACGTCTGTTTGAGCAACAGGAGCGTTTAGTGTCTGTAGTCCAAATGTTGGGAACCAAAAGGTCGATAACATGTGGAACCCATTGAGGGTTTGGCCCAAATTATGATGGTGTTAGTCATTTCCCAAAGTGCATTTTTTGTCTTTAGTAAACGCGCCGACTGCACACAAGTTTAGTTCTGTCAGAAAGCTGAAGTGCTGTAGTTCTGTTTTTGAACAGCCTTCATATTCTGAACCCATAGGCCATAAACAAACACCTGCCACACCCCTACTGTCTCCCGCTGTGCAGAAAAATGCTGTGAATCCAGGGCGCTGTCCTGTTTCGAAAGGTTTATCATCATAGTCGAGGTAAGGCGTGGCCATCAGGTTTTAGTTTGCACTGCGTGAACGAAGCCAAGAAGAAGGAATTCAGGAACATTTATGTCATTTCCCACCAAGAAACCTGGAAGCATTTTAAGTCTGAAAGTGCTGACGAACAAGGTGCTCTTCGCCAATACAGAAATGACTTATGGGTCAAGCTTGCAAGACAGTAATTTCATATTATTTGGACTTATGTTTCCCCCACACATCAACACAGTTTGTCACAATTTGCACGAAGCCAAACGGAAAGCTCAAACTGCTCTCAGTGTGCAGGTCGGCACCGTCCTGCAGCCCCTTCATCACCTGTGAGGAACTGTCATTAAAACCCACGTGGAGCATCTGTTCTCAAACTGAATGCAATCCAGTTCACATTTAAAGTGCAACCAAGTGTATTTTAGCGGAGGTCTTTTAAGTGTTGTGCGTTTAATGAACTGAGAATATCAATGGAGACGCCAAAGGCTTGCAAAAAGGAAGCTTAAAACAAATTACATATCACAATAATTAAAGCAATCCCAAGCCTCAAAG
>OMMV01006143.1:5910-18214 GCA_900302635.1 Chatrabus melanurus
AGTAAAAGTTTAACACACAACCATTTAGACATGCCAGCATGTTTTTCTTTTTTTTTTGGGTGGGGGGGTGTTTGTCTCAAGTGGTGGTGGTATGTTTATGAGACCACGTTTAACATTTTTGTCCCTAATTAGGGGAAGGCGACTGAAACCGCTCCATAAACACAAATGGTAATGCTGTCATTAATTTTAAGTGACAGACACTCCACCCACAAATGAGAAAGGAACGTCCCCAAACTCATCGAAACGGAAAATAAAATAGTCACATATAACTGTATGTTGACAAGCTTCTTGTGGTTGAGGTATCTATATAAACTTGAACTTATCACCCAGACTTTGCAAATATTCAAATACATGTGGACCTAAGTGTATACCCAAAACGTGTGATGTCACTGTCTTGCCCTCCTCATCAGTTAACATGAATACCAAAATGTCAGGTGTGGGAGCATGCACGGACCCATGTGTCGCCGCATCAACTACACCACAGAACCACCCTGGGTTCTGGATAGCAACCATCTGGCAGACAATAGGTTCATCCCCACTTCTTGAACGTAGACATCCATATGTGCAGCCAGGAAATGTGGGTATCCCCCTGTCCTTTTCCAGTTGCTGGGGTCCTCAACACTGAAGCAGCTGCCTGGTGGATCCAGAGCACCACATGGGCCAAAGCACAAAGCACCACATGGCACCACAAAGCACCACATCGCCAAAATGCTGTAGATCAGAGCAGATCAGCTCAGTCAGGTGTGTTCAGCTAATCAACAGCTGACTGAGCAATGGAACACACCTGACTGAGCTGATCTGCTCTGATTAGTTCAGTGATAAATGTAAAATGTGCAGTACCCGAGGACCAGGATTGAGAAACACTGGTGTAGCTTGTGTTCCCTCAAAATGCAAGTGATACTCCTCATCTGAGTCTCCCTAAACTAGCCACTCATTTGACATAATGTCATTCCAGTGGTACCCAAGGATCCTCCTAAGAGACCTAGTACCAAAGCCATCCAGTCGTCGCCTTAGGTCACTGGTTAGTGTCCAAGTCTCACAACCAAACAGTAAGAGAGGCAGCATCAGGATCCTAAAGACTTGGACCTTCATTCTCCTTCATAGGTATCAGCATCGCTGGACACTTCTGTCCAGGGACCTCTTGACTCCATAAACTTTTCCCAGACATGTTTCGATGTCAAAGGCCGAAGATCCAGACACATGAATGTCACTGCTAAAATAAGTGAATGTTTCTACAAGTTCAACATTTTTGCCACATAGAGATACACTTCTGATGGCTGAGTCCAGGAAGTCATTGAAAGCCTGGATCTTAGTCTTGATCCAGGACAACTGTTAACTCAAACACTCTGACCCCTCACTCATCTTCTTAAGTCCTGCAAGCAGGGCATCCATCGATTCCGCAATCATCACAGCATTGTCTGCAAAGTCCAGGTCAGTGAACCTTCCCTCACCGACAAACGCACCTATGCTACTGTTCCCTGCAAACCTACCCAGTGCCCAGTCCATGCAAACATTGAACAGAGTAGGAGCTAAAACACATCCCTGAGGAACACCAGAATTCACTGGTAAGAAGTCAGAGACTTTGCCCCCACTCCGCTCAGCACTCACAGCACCTGTATAGGCCAACTATGATGTCCAACAACTTGTTGGGGTTCCTCCGAATTTTCAGGATGTTCCAGAGAGCAGCCCGGTCAACCAAGTCAAACACTTTGCCCAAAAATACCTAAAGTGAATAATTGATTTGTTCCTGATCATTGTCACTTTGCTTGAATTAGCTTCAACAAAACACTGAAAAGCCAATTCTGTAGAGTTAAATTAACTCTGCAAAGAGTGCATATGGTCCCACTCCAAATAATATTAAATCAATAAATCATTGTATAAATGAACTTTTTTGAGTTAATGAACTTAATTTAACACTATGATGGAGCTGATTTAACATTATTTGGAATGGGACCATATGCACTCACGGGAGAGTCAATTTATGTGAATTGAAGTGCAGTCACATGAAAACTCTCCTTGATTTGCCTTTGTGCAGACATGATGTAATGACAACTCTCCATATGTGGTAAAGAATGACGGCGGCTACTGACACGCGATTTGACCTTCTTACCTTTCCAGCTGCGTCGTAATTGGTGACATTTCCGAGGTCACGGTGGGTTGCAGCGTGCACCCAGCTGGAGCGGAGGAGGCAGTGATGGTCTGTTGAGGTTTGAGTGGTAGGTGCTCGGCTGGCGGGCAGATGCTGGTTGATAAATATAAAAGTGGAGAGCAGACTGAAAGTTTAAAGAGGAGTTTAACTTGAGTTTACACTGCTGAGGGGTCACATTCCTCCCAGGTGGACATAGACCTTTAAATCCTTCCAGAGGTGTTAGAGCACAAGGTGTGAATGAATAATCTAAAGTTTTTTTTTGTTTTTTTTTAACACTTGCTTGCAGTTGCAATGTGGGGGTCCTGATTCTGGTCCTGTGTGTCTGTCCGTGGGTAAAAAAAAAAAAAAAAAAAAGCATAACTCAAAGAGTTTTGATCTGATTTGGACCAAATTTAGTGGAATGTTTGAGGGTCAGCCAAGGACAAAGTGATATGATGTAGAGAAAAAAATCAGTTAAAAGTCAAGGTCACAGACCAAGGTCAAATTTGGGCACATTGCTTATGTATAGGGGATATTTAGAATGGCCATCTCGATGAATTTGTTAAAGATACACCTATGGTTACTATTAAACACTAATATGAAGTCAAATATTACCTTTCTATTTGTCACATGAGCTTTGACTTTGGGTGACCTTGAAAGGTCAAACTAATTTAGAATGGCTATTTTGACTGATTGGTTTAAAGATACCCCTGTGGTTACTATTAAACACTAATATGAAGTCATATATTACCTTTGTTATTAGTTCTATGACCTTTGAGTTTGGGTGACCTTGAAAGATCAAGCTCGAGGTCATTTGACTTGAACAGTTTGGAACCAATATGGATTAAACATGGTGAAAGGGTTGTGTGTTAGTCAAGGATAAATTCATTCAATTTTGGATAGAATTGATCAGATGTCAAGGCCACGCAGATATTTTTATTACGGTATCAAAGACACTCAAAAAATAATTTGCATGATTCATGTCACACATGTCTGAGTGGGCCCTGCGATGGATCGGCAGCCTGTCCAGGGTGTACCCCGCCTCTCGCCCAATGACTGCTGGGATAGGCTCCAGCGCCCCGTGACCCTTAATTGGATTAAGCGGGTATAGAAAATTGATGGATGGATGTCTGAGTGTCTCTTCTTTGGATTTTTTGCTTTTAAATCAAAGGTTTGTGCTTTATGGAGTCAAAATGGAAAACAGGAATGTAACTCATGTTCAGTGATGAGTCTGTCACTATTGAGTGAGAGGAAACAAAAGCGCTCCTTCATTTCCCAGCCGTTTTCGCTCGCTAGAACAGAGGTACCAGTGGGCAGTCAGAGAGGGTGAGTAACTCCGTGCCTGGCTGCTCCGTACCGCACCGCTCTTCCCCTCACGCAAACTTTAATCTTCATCTCACTTTGACATCAAAGGCAGAATCCCTAATGTGGGAACAGTAGGAGGGAGAGAGAGGTGTGAAGGGGGTGTGATGGGAGAATAATTGAGGAATATAGTTTCTAAAGCTGTTATTTTTTTCATACAGCTGAGACGTACTCAAGTCTGGAGATCAAACACCAGCGGTGCTTTTTAAAATTTTCCCAGATCGCAGCGAATGAAGGAGCTGAGGTTCGCCACAGCGGCTTGCTCTGTCGTCCCGAAAACAGCTTTCTGTCTCTTTTTATCTGCTTTTATTCCTTTTGTCCTTACTCTCTCGCTCCCTAATGTCTCTCCAGTTCTTGCCGTTAAGCTTCTGTGTCAGTTGTTGGAAGTGAGTCTCGACTGCGTTTGGCTGAGTGGAAGCCGTTCAAGTCTTAATGAGACTGGAGATGATATCTTCTGCTCTGACAGTTACAATGGCACACTGTTTAAACTGTCTCCTCTGTAGGTTTGCACTGCGTCCTCTTCTACCATTTCACATGGAATACAATCACACACATTACTAAAGGTCTGAGTCATTTTTTGCTCCAGTGTCAAGTCAACTGGAAGTGCAGTGAGACAGCACATACCTCTGCCAAAGGGATTCTGGAACTCTGCATTGGGATTAACAACATGTTTGAAGATCTGTTTTTGGCAATAGCGCAATTTCATTCACTTCAAATCACTTCAAAAGATATGGAAGCTTACTCAGATCTGTGTGAAATTTCACTTCTTGATTGTCTGACATAGCTATGACTGACAGGTTTCATTATGGTTAGTGTTGTAGAAAAATGCCCCATCTGGCCACATCATGCACAATCATGATCGACACCCAAAATGTAAGCAGCCCTTGCTAAGACTGATCATTCCAGCAAACTTCGTGATCAGCTGAAAACATTTTGCGATGTTACAAACATTAAAAAAAATGCTTCAGTTCCATATATAAAATAAAAGAGAAGTTCTAGAATACATTGGTATCCCAATCAGCATCAAAATTAAATAGACTTTGCCTGTTGACAGGTTTGATCACTCCGCCACGTTTTGTAGAAATCAGCTGAAAACAGTTTGAGGAATTGATTGATAGTCAGAAAAAAAAAATCCCTATTTAAAAGAACAAAAATCCAGACTCCCCATCTGGATCCTGATCACCTTCAAGAATTCATGGATTTTGCCTCCTGATAGGACTGATCACTCTGCTACATTGTGTAGAAATCAACTGAAAACATTTTGAGAAATTGATTGATTTGTTTTTAAAAAAAAGTCCCAATTCCCTATTAAAAAGGAAAAAAAATCCATAATCCACATCTGGATCCTGATCAACATCAAGAATTCATGGATTTTTCCTCGATAGCAGAGCTGTGTGCAAAATTCAGAAATTTTGAATTGGAATTCTTCATCCTGTTGGCTACCTCCGTTCAAAATTCAACTCAAATTCAAGAATTGAATTGAAATTCAAGTCATTCTGAATTCAATTCTGAATTCTGTGCAGCCCTGCTCGGTAGGATCGCTCACTCTGCCATGTTTTTTTTAAGAAATCAGCTGAAAATATTTTGAGAAATTAATTGATTCAAGATTTCATGTATTTTTTTCCTCTTAATAAGACTCATTCCAAGACCATTCCACCATCCTTTTTAGTAATCAATTGAAAACATTTTATGACCTGATTGAAATGTTAAAATAAAAACTGATTCGCAATAAAAATAAAAATAAATTAAAGGTGCAGTCCCTTTCAAGTCATAAAAAGGATTTTCTTCAGCACCACTATAATTTTGCTCCTTCATGTTCAAATAAAGGATTCACAATCATATATTGCCAATATGATCAAAATTGGCCTTTGTATGGAAATAATTTCGAATTTTGACACACATGGGTTAAAATACAGCAATAAGGCGCCATGACATGCTTTCTGTTGAGATGTTATAGATGACAATGGGGGCTTTTCTGACCCTGAAATGGCAAATTTGTTCAGCATCAGAGTTGCCAAATCCACTTATAATACGTGACTTTGGCCTTCTTTTTATTTAAAGTTACTTGGTTTGTTTGTTTTTTTAAAGTATGGTTTGTAGGTTCTTGTACTTGTTTTTTTTTTTAAATGGTTGCTTGATAGGAAAATCTGACAAACAACTACATTTTTTACTTGCATGGTTGATATTTTCCCGAATGCATTGATTGATATTGTCATCTGCAAGATCTGATGGAGCAAACTCACTGCATTTGCTCCCAAAATAAAAACTTTACCAGTAATAAAATTACCTCTAATTTTGTGATGTCTGGTCTGGTGCCTAATGTCACATCTCGTGGCACTAAATCATTTATAGCCCCTTTAAAGATCACACAGTCAGCTTAATCTGAGTCACCATTCCTGCAGTGACTGTGACGGTCCAATTTATTCCACCCACATTTTGCTCGCCCCGTGCCTTGATCCACTTTACACCTATTAGCTGCCTGACAACATGTAAACAATCTCAGTGAAGGAGCCACTCAACACCCACTTCTCCCTCAAAACGTCTATTCATCCCTGTCATTCCTTAATTTGGCAGCCTGTTCGTTTCGGTTTGTTTGGAGTAATAACACGCCAGAGACTCCCAACCTTGGACCCGTTTACTTCACTGGAAGGACTGTCTCTAATTATTAAATGGACGTACACTATTTTTGCCAGAACTTTTAAACCGAACTTAATGTGACATCTTGAAGAGTGAAACCTGTAAAGCTCCACCAGCTGCATCACCCATATTTGATTTTTTTTTTTCTGCTGCCAGTAAAGACACAGGAGCAGGCTTTGGATTTATTTGCTCTGGACGTGCTGCGTTTAAGGAGCCTGGCCTCCATCGCCTCGCCGCGTCCTCTCCCTGGCACGTCGCTACTGTCCAAGGATGTGTCTCGTTCTCACGTCTGTGGTGTAAGTTTTATTCCCGTCAAACTCTCATATTCCTGCCGCCAATCCTTCCATCGTGTGCAGCTGCCAAGTGGAGACAAAGAAGCCGCTTCAGCTCTCCTTTGGTCTGGTGATTATCGAAGCGAGGGCCCATCAATCTAAAGTAACTCCAGACGCTCAAGAATGCCCGCTTCTTCTGACCGCCGCCGTGCCACAGATAAACACGTATCTGATCCGGATGAGACACCCTTTAATATACCTGGAGCTGCACGCAGACTGACGTCGTCTTCGGCCTTATCGTAACCCCGCAAACTGTCATGCGCTGTAGCGATTAAAGTCCTGAGCGCCGACTATGCGTAAACAGGTTTCCGCGAGTTCCTCGTTTCCACTTTCTTAGCGCCTAATGAGAAGCTTGTTATTCCGTCTAGGTTTGCAGAGGTCGACCGTGCTGTTTTACTGGCTCTGGGCTGCTGGTGCAGAAATTCCATCAGGCAGGTGAACAAGGAAATGGACTTCATTCAACGCGACACAATTATCCAAATTCTTGTTATCATTAAAAGCGCCCTCCCCCGACCTCCCACCCCCACAATTCTTGATGTGCAACATTCAAGCTTGACATTCTGGAGTGCAGAACAGACACTTTTACAGCCAATTACCTTTAAATTTGTCCGGATTCATGTGTGTGTGTGTGTGTGTGTGTGTGTGTGTGTTTACAGCACTAACAGATGTGCACACAAGTCCTTGTTTGCATCATATTTATGACGCACTTTAACACAGTGCTTCTATACCCTAGTCGGGTATAGAAGCGACTAGGGCTGGGATGATCCACTTATCTCCTGATACGATACATATCATGATACTTGGGTGACGATTCGATACGCATCACGATACTTAAGAAATGCTTTTTGAAGGAATCTGCTGCCTGCCAGTGTAGCTTTTACAACTCCAGACTTGGCTGCATAAAAAGTGGTAAAAATATTTTACATTAGGGTCGGGCAATGTTTGGTTAATCGGTATACCACGATGTCTGCTACGGCGCATCATGCAGGCGAACACTTCTTGCTATTTTGGATTAATTTTTTTCTGTGCTTGAAGTCAAAATTGTGACACTGTGTTGCGCCTCCACCGCTGCAGGGGGTCGATCTGAACAGAACAGCCAAAACACGGTGCTCAGCCTCCTCGCCTTTGCCTGGGTCCTGTTTAGCTCACAAACAGCTGGAGCATCTCAACCATTAACCATACCAGTAAACCATACAAGTTCATTTTTGCCCTCTCTGTACATATTCATCAGTGCTCAATTTGAGCTCCGGGGAAATTTTTCTCGGTTATTTTTTTTCTTGTGTCTTTTTGAAATGCTGGTGACATCACTAACACTCAGATTAGGTCCACAATACATTGCACCCTCTGCTGAACGATAGCAGTACTACATTTCCACCTCATTTCCTCCAGCAGTTGAATTTGAATTATATCAAATGGACTTTAAAGTCAAGGATAACACTATACACTACTATTATAATACTATAGTATAGTATAATACTATAATAATATATACTATATACATTTAAAGGGATGGTGAGGTGACACCTGTGTCACCATGGGTTCTTATGGGTTAAAAATCAATTCTCATACTGTAAAATTAAATATTGCGATATCTTGGGTATCGATTTTTTACACTACCTTATGAGACAGAACTTACCCCTTGTGCAACGTTTTGACGTGTAACATTTTACATGCAAACACTAGCGTGCACTTCCAGACAACGTCTACTTGGATGTTCACCGCTGCCTTTGATATTGATTGTTATATCTCGTCTCATAACAACATGTGGAACATTCCATTGTGTGCGCCTGATCGCCTCCTAATGACTGGGCCATGGAGGTAAGAGTGAGGGAACGAAGAATCAGGTTTTATTATTAAAAAAAAGAAAGAAGCCCTGATGAAATCAATCACAGAGGGAGGAACTGATTGTGATTAGTGTCAAGAGAGCGGAGTGGTGTTGACAGGATGGGAAGCAAGGTCAAAGGTGAGAACAGTGTCAGACAGAGCAGGAAAGGGCAAGTGAGGGAGAGAAAGAGAGAGAAAAGGGACATCTGTGTCACCTTCCGCTTTGTAATATTTCAGGGAGGAAACATTAAGTTAACCGTTACATCTTGGGGCATTTTCACACCTGCCGTGTTTGGAGCTTTTCAATCAGAAAATGGAGCGTTTTATAACTAAGCTTGGTTTGTTCCGAGGCTTTGGCAAAAGTGAGTGAATAAACAGACAGCTAAATGTGTCCATCCTCTCCAGACTGTTAAGACGATAACTTAAAAACAATAAATGTTATCATCTTGTAACTCACAAATTTACATCAGCGATTGCCCCTCTTGTGTCTTTGGTTGAACCAAAGAAAAAATGGTACCGTATTTTCCAGACTAATAAGTCTCACCGGAGTATAAGTTTCATCTGTCAAAAAAATGCATCATGAATCAGAAAAAGTATAGGTCGCAGTGGAGCATAAGTCGCATTTATTTTGGAAACATATATTTCACAAGAATTCAAGAAAAAACATTTTGTAACAATCTGGAAAGACTATTCAGTCACACACAGGAGGCTAAAGAACATAGGCTAAATATCTTTATTGTTGTGTTTCTTGTTTCCACTGTACTGAAAATGTACCGAACTGTGATCTTTGTGTACCGTTACACCCCTATTTTTTGGCATGTAAGTCGCTTTGGAATATAAGTCACAGGACCTCCCCAACTAGTAAAACAAAAAGCAACTTATAGTCCAGAAAATATGGTATTTTTAATTTGTTTTGATTGTCCAATAAATGTTATTATTACTTTATTTAACACTTCTAATTTTGACAACCTCAAAACAAACAAAACCTGGTGCACCACCTGTAAACTTTGGTGCCTCCCGGAGGTGGGCTCGGTCCCCAGGTTGGGAGCCAGGGCACCAGATCAATCCAAAAAGCCGTTTGGTTTACTTACATAATATACCATACAGCTGTCTGCCACCTGCTGACCACTGCCACCTGCTGGGTATGTCTAGGCATGTACCTAGGAATAATCTTACGAACAACGGTGGCTTTGATGGCCACCAGACCTAGGCTTTGGAAATGAAATAAAGGGACAATCAAACTCATTTCAAAAGACAACACCGGCTCCTTATTTATATCATGCATGTGATGATAAGATTATTCCCTGCAACAAGCCCAGAAATGATCGGCAGGTGGCAGACAGGTCTATGGTTTATTATAAGAAAAACAACTTGCTACATAGCTACTTCATCCACACCTGCTCCTAATTTCCATCATGCAAGTAATGATAAGATTGTTCCCTGCAAAAAGCCCAATTATGCCCAGTAGGTGGCAGGCAGGTATATGGTATTTCTAGGCTTTAGCAAAAGCCTAGACATGTACTCTGCAGTGAGAGAACAGACAGAGAGATACGTCCATACAAGTCCATTCTAACATGATAACTCAAAAACCATAAGTGTGTCATCTTGCATGTCTCCAAATTAAAAGGGGCTATTATGAGGAAAACATTAATTAATTGGTTAATTTTGATGCACCACATCAATATAAAACTATATTGGTCACATAAAACTATATTGATGCATCAAAATTGTGGTATAGTTTCTTTCCTTTCCAAAGCCAAGGTCTAGTGGCCACCAAGATCACCACTGCTTTTTTTTTTCTGGCATACATGAGTAAACAAATCGGACTTGAATTTGCACCAAATTGGAGTAGGTCCGCATTTAGGGGTGGTATCAAATCAAATTCAAGCCAAATCTGGTATGGTTCGTTCATGGTAAGTTGACAATATCACCCCCAAACAGGCCACATATCTGACCCATAAAATGAATTAGGTCATTTGAGCCTGTTGAATAATGGACAGTGCAGTTTGCTTTACAATCAAAAGACACTGCAAAATGCAAAATTAGTCGTATGTTGATGTAAAGTACAGATGAGGTGTAAGACCTCAGTGAAATTTGGTTGGAGGACTACACATCTGCATAAATTGCAAACAAACAAAACATAAAAACAGGAAAATAGAAAGATATATAAAGCATTCATTACTGACAAGAAGGGATTTCACTGGTCAGTATTTGCTTCTGCAGATATGTTGGAGTGGAATGAAGCCAGCGATAGCTCTGATGCTAGCACCTCCTCTGAGAAAGCTCCCGAAGTTTCCGATGTGAAATATACCTTCAGAACATAAACAATTCTGACCAATGAGAGGTCAGTGTGCTCACATGTGGCTTTGATTTACACGGTTTGGTCCTCTTTGAAATATTGCCGTGAAAAAGCAAAACCTAGCAAATGGAAACATGCAGCATTGTAATATTTTAGTCCGCGGTGCGTAACGAAGCAAATGGAACCAAAAACAGGCATGCGTTACCTGTCCTGCCCTAAGCTGATACAGATGTTTTTTCTCCTGTCCTTCCATCACACGTTCAAAGCTCTGACATCTACATTTTATTCTGTCTTTCATTCACTGTGCAACATTCATTCACTGGGACTAGGTTCTGACCAAGAATTTCCAAAGCGTGAAGAAAAGCCTTCGCTAAAAGCTTATGGCAAACATGAAGCTTTGGTCCTCTGGTGCTTCTGTCATCATGCTGAACGCATGGATGTTTATTTTTAAGTTTATATCAAAACCTTCAAAAACTATGGTACCTGCTTTTGTACTAACACATAGTTTAGACATTTCAGCCTATAAATTGATGAAAAAAAAAAACAGTCAAAAAATGGGCTTGGGTCCCACTCATCCTCATGATGACATCACATCGAGTTATGATCATCCTCATGTTCTGGAGTACGGGGCAGCGGGGCTGTGGCTTTTGCCAAGCCAAGCGGAAGGTGCTGGGCAACCTCTTGCTCCCATGACTTTCGTGTCCCTCAAACCCAGTGTTTCCCCAATCTTGGTCCTCGGGACCCAAATTACTATGTATTTTCCATTTCTCCCTGCTCTAACGGCACATAGTGAGCCAAACCAGGTGTGTTCCATTGTTTATCCAAATGTTGATTGGCTAAAAACACCTGACTGAGCTGATCTGGTCTGAGTAGATCAGGGACAAATGGAAAATGGGCAGTAATTACATTCCTTAGGACCAGGATTGGGAAACAGTGCTCTAGCCAATGTGTTGGCAGCTGATGCCAGCTGTAGCGCTCCCACCTTCCACTGAATAGCTGTGGGGCACGTAGAAATGAATAAGAACAAATGCTATGAGATTTATACACAGTATACAAAGCAAATATAGGCTTGATCAAAGTCTTTGATTTGCTAGTAATCCAAGCTGGAATTTCAAAAAAAAAAAAATTTGGATGTGATTCCTTGTTTTTACTTTTGCTTCAGATGGCGCAGTACGAAGCTCTGAGGCTTGCCACCCCTTTGTTTCTCAATGCGATGATGCCATCAAGTGGTGATTAAGGGTAATGATATATAAAGCACAAGTGCCTTTGGGGGTGTGTCCAACTCCACTTTGCTATTTAAGGTGCAGTCACACCTAGACGTTTGGGCCAATGTAGACGAACATATTTGGAAACGTTGGCGTCCGCTAGCCTCTGCTGGGCTCCGCCGTCCTCTACCGATCAACGACGACCACATCCAAAAATTTTCAACATGTTTAAAATTTCTCGCCGTTTGCCGGCATACCTCTGGCTACATTGGAGACCGTTAGAAAAAGTTAATCTCCGCCAGCCGCCGCTAGCCTCCCCTGGCTAATGTTTGGGTGCTGCTTCGCCCTGCCTGCTCAGAATCACTGGACAGTGATGTGTCGACCCCCTCTCCTGCACGTTGCCACATTGGCAAAAGTCCCGCTTGTTCTAATGGAGCGCTGGCTAATGCCTGCCTCCGCTGGCCTCCGCTAGCACCATGTTGTGGAACGCCGTTTGAGGTTCGCTACCAAAATCCGT
>OMMV01006199.1:13201-26650 GCA_900302635.1 Chatrabus melanurus
TCTTTGAGCAAGCGGCTCAGGACAGAAACAAGCACTTCACCACTGAGCCGGCAGTCTGCGACGGTCGATCCCTGAAGGACGTTTATTGGCTCTAAATAATCACATGCAGGTTGAAATCGAAGTTGCAGATTTGTTTGATCGTCATTTTGACTGGAGAAGCTTCTGGTTCGAGTCACATCTGCATCTGGATCGTCCACGAGGACATCTGTGTTAGACGTATGTAAACACCAGCTGTGTGTAATGGCGAAAACAGACCCGGCAGCCTAAAGATCAGCAACCTGTTGTGTGTGCAGAAGGCTTTCCACTGTTTTTCTGAAGCCAAGTGACTTTTCTGTTACTGTCATTCGTGGGTGTCAAACTCTCTGGAGGCCGCTGGACAAACTGTTGGACCACATTAAAAAAAAACAAAAAACAGCCGGCTGTTTGTTTGTTTGCTTCCACTTGAGATTGTGATGCTTAAGAAAAGCAGCACTCACCTCACAGAAGGTAGAATTCAACAGAAAAATACATGTTCCAACTATCAGCATTTCAGAAAACTACATTTTAATGTCTGTGTGAATTTGTTGCATGATTTGGTTCAACAATACCAATAATACCAATAATGACATTGATATTGTTTTATTTCCATCATACATTTCTTCATTTAAAGCACTTTTCAGACAAAAATGTACTGTCCAGGAAAAAGTATAAAAACCATCAGGAAAGTTTAATGAGATAAATTATAGAAAATGAGTGAAATAATTTAAACAGATTAATTAACAGATCATATGAACATGGAGCAGCAAAAGTTTGAATAAGCTATAAAGAAAGCTGATAAAACACGTGCATGAGCTCACACTGTGCGTGTCTGTGTGTGTGAGCTCATACACACACACGCACAGTTACACAGTTACGCTGACGTCCAGATAAAGACATTCACAGGTCTGAAAAATTTAAGATTTTGCTAAATGTTAAATGCAAAATAAAATTTGGCCGGGCCAAACTCAGAATGGGCAAAAATTTAAATACTGTAGATAAACTGTATTTTGTTGGCCAGATTTATTAGTAAGCTCCAAATACAGTGCTGTGCAAAAGTTTTAGGCTCCCTGTATTTTGGATGTAAAGTTTCTGTTCATTTTTCTTTGTCACTGAATCACACACAAAATCTCATTAGAAATGTCCAAATCCTATTCCATTAAAACTGTTAATGCATTTTTTTTTATATTTCAATAAAGAAAACACTAAATTACAAACCTCTTTTTATTTCTTTGTTGTCGTGCTACCGGCACAAGTCGACACAAAAATGCTTACTCATGATTACTCAATAATAAAATACTTTCAGAAACCAGATTCAGTGTAAACTGATTTTCTTATAAAGTGTGGGAGACATCCAGAATGAATTTATGCAGATTTATCACCTCCAGAATGAATTTATGCAGATTTATCACCTCCAGAATGAATTTAGGCAGATTTATCACCTCCAGAATGAATTTAGGCAGATTTATCACCTCCAGAATGAAATTATGCATTTTTAAAGGACTTTACTTATTTATACTTACTTGTAAATAATAATTTTGTACAATACTGTATACAAATAAATAAATGTGAATATGTGCAAAATGTATGTATTTTATGCTCTGTATATAGCAGGTGCATTGTATTGTTAATCGCTCAGTTTTTTTGTATTCATCTTTTTAGGGCTGTTTTTTCTTGAGCTGCTGTGACGGGCAAATTCCCCCAATGTGTGGATCAATAAAGATGATCTTATCTTAATATATGTCAACATTGTTATAATCTCACTGTGGAATTAATTAAACCTGATTAAACATAATTGAATTAGTTTTCTTTGAACAAAAAGGCGTTCTGTGCCACCGCCCACTTTGTTTCAAAAAACAAACAAAAACAAAACAAGAACTGCTGGTTTGGATTCTTGAAGCAGGGCTTGACGCAGGCGTGTCGATTTAAATCTGACCAAAGAATGCCATCCCGTCGCGAGGGCGTTGTTAAACACGCCATCTGACGCTTGCAGCATTTAACACAGGTGTTTGCTTCTTGCTCATCTGACCCTGTTTGGAAGGTGACCTTTGACACACTTGACCTTTCTTCTTCCTTTCAGGACAAACAGGATCCCAGCAGCACCTCCCTGCAGCTGCGCTCGGAGATCCAGGTAAGTGCCGACGCCGCGCTGCAGCAATCTCTGCTTTCCTGCACGCGCCACAAATCTCTGCTCCCTTTGTGTCCACAGGAGTCCTTAGGCTTCAGCAGTGAGGTGTCCACCCCCGAGACCGACAGAAAGTAGGTTTGAGTTTTAATCACTGTAACACGAGTGGAGGCGCTGTGCTTGGATTTAAGTGTGTGCAGCGCAGCTCGTTTCTGGAGCATATCAGACCGTACGTGCACGCACACAAAACCATGAGTCATACTTTTTACACGCCTGCAGCTGAGGGGGGACAGGGAGCCGTGCACGCACCTCCAGGTGTAGGTCATGTGACTGATGGACGGCTCATATATTTGCACTAAAACACAAACGACTGTAGGGAGAAAGATTTTCTTATAAAAGGAAGATCTGTCCAGATGGCGTGTGGCAGACGTGAGCCTAGATTTGATCCGTTTCCTTCTAACAAATTCCTGCTGTTCTATGAAGCTGTGACTGGTGAAGCCTTTAATCATCATGGCTGTTTTGGGAGCTTCCCTCACCCGGTGTGGACAGACCTCTCAGCTTTAAATGTTCATTCTAAACAACCTCTAGTTAACACTCGCAGACGTTTATTCAGTTACTCGTCCAACAACAAAGATGAACTTACGATTTTATCAAACAAGTAAATGTTACTGTCTGTGCGTGGCAGCGTGAATAATGGTCTCACACACGTACCGTAATCGGTCCGCTAAACTTCCACACTCACTTTCCTGCATTGCTTCAAGGAAAATGTGCTTCCTTAGTCTGACCTGCTCGGAGCAGCAGCCCTTCTCTGGCCTTCTGCACTTCCTTCCTGCCTTTGTGTCCAGCAGGGGGAGCGGGTCCACACGACGGGGACTGAACAAAAGGGCAGGATTGAGCTGGGCGTGGGCGGGGTTCCTGTAACACTAAGTATGCGTGTTCATTTTCTTCACATTTATGTGAAGAAAATGAACACGCTTAATAAAAGTATTTTATTCTGCGTGTGTAATTTCTCCAGGACCAACTAAGTATGAGATCACCGTCATACAGACAATCTAAAGAGGGCACTGAAAAAACTCTGCAACTGTGCCGCTGTCAAACAGCGTGTGTGTGTGTGTGTGTGTGCGCGCGTGTGTGTGTGTGTGTGCGTGCGTATTATAGCCATTGGTTTTTAAGATCTCTAAAGATAAAAGTCAGGACAAGAATTCTTAATCAGGTGTTTGGTTGTTTTTTCTGTGCTGGTATTTGAGCTTTTTTTTGCAGCCTGTGGGTGATTTTCATGAACTGTTTGTTGGTGGATCAGGTGGTTTTGTGGGACATCCTGAGAAAACCCCACTCAGTTGCTGGACTTCTCAGCTGACCTGTACACAGTTACTAAGGGTGGCGTGGCGGTAGAGTCTCCGACTTCATTCCAGTGAGCTTTGGGGTTCGTCCGGGATGTGGTTTTACTCTTCCTATGTTCAGTGCTTGCACAGGCTGCATGTTGGGAAAAGTCAAAGAATCCAGTAACCTGGGTGCCTTCGTCTTTGAGGAAAGCTTCACCGAGCTTGACTTTAGAATCGATCCTGGGGTTTTTGTGGAATTAATCGATATCCAGGGTTAGCTGTGATGCCATCAAAATCTGTAAGCATTCAAAGAAAGCAGATATGTCAAAAAAATACACGCTACCGGATCTGACAACATATGAAATCTGGCAGGACGTGTCCACATGACTACGTCACGCAGCGTGTTTTATATGTTTGAATGTGAGCTAGCTAATGTGGCACAACAGATGGTAAACAGACAAAAGTGTAGCTTCACTTTAGCCGTGACTCACCGTTCTCGTTAGAGCTGAGCGCCACAAAGCCGCCGTATCCGCTGTGGTGAGATCAAACCTCAGGAAATGAACCTTTCACCAAAAGTTTTAATGATTTGAAGCTTTATTTATCAGTTCATTAGAGAATGCTGCCATCTACTGGTCAAATAATATATACCTCACTGGGATATTACAAACTGGAGGCCACATAGCACAGTTTCTGTGTCTAAGCAACATTATTATAGTCATTATTGAGCAAATAGACAGAAAAATATTATAACTCCAAAAACAAATACCCTTGCTAAAAATCAGACGGGTTCATTATGACATGGGAAAGGCACATTTCCCACAGTCAGGGGCCTTTTGAGAAGAAGCCAGGGGCAGGTACCGTGAGAAGCTAAGTTCTAATATTGGCTAAATAACTGCAGAGACCCCAGACCTCCTAGTTTAGCGTTTGTTTTCCCACTGCAACAAATATGATTGCAGCCAGTTTAATTTTAACAGTACATCACTGACTCGGGGTTTTTTTCCAAATGCTCTCACAAACCCTGATATCCTGGCTGCATGCCAACGTCTTTGCAGGAGGACAAAGTCTTTAGAGGCCTGGTCCTTCTAGTCTTACTGTCTGGTTGTAAGACCTGGATGGTAGCCAGTGGTGTAAGACAGCTAGCTTTCTCTATATAATCTTTGGGTCCCACTGGAATGACAGATGAGTAACTTAAGAAGACCAAGACGAGGCGTACTGTATTTGATCAGCTGAGACACGATGATCGTGTGGCCCATTTCCTAGAGTATGATCCAGCATGCTGAGGACCCCACCAGCTGGACAAGGCCGAGGCGGACTCCCACATATCACCTGGCTACTTTCAGGCGATAGGAATGGCCCTCTGCCTGGGTGGTTCTGTAAGGTGGTGGGCAGGGCGTAGCACCAGAACATGCTCCTAAATAAAACCTGTTTTGGGCACATGTGCAGCTTGTGTAGTTGCACAACCAACAACAAGTTGACCTGTACTTGGATGTGTACACACACACACACACACCGCTGACACACACACAGCTGATGGAATTTATGCTGCACACACCCAAGTGGACCCTCATCCCGTGTATAACAGACGAATGTGGCCCAGAGATTCACACGTCTTGATTTCTGGTATTTTATTTTCTGAGTGTGCTCTTGACCATAACCCCAGCGTGAACCGCGGGGGAATTGTCACGTTCATGTCGGGACCATGTGCGGCAGGGGAAGCACATACCACAGACATGATCTCTTCTCCCATGGTTGTATATGTTGCTGAGACAAATGCTGAAGATGATGGAAACCAGATGCCAAATTTCAAATTATGTCTCTGCTGAGGAAGAATTATGGAGGCCCAGAAAGAGCCTGGAACTCTTTCTTTTTGTTTTTCTGTCTCTCATGCCACACATTCGACATCCACGATTAACAAACTGACCAATTTGTTCAATTCTAAGACTGATACAACATTGATATAAACTGCTGTATTATAATATTTTAAAAAACCACGTAGTTGGCCATATTTATGTTTTGTACCACTAATGTACTAATTACAAAGTGGGTCACTAGTGTTACTTCATTGCTATTTTCACCTTACGGTGGATTTGTTTACTTTCGGTACAGCTGACACGTTTATTCTCATGGATTCCTTCCCAAAGTACCATATTAGCCTGAATGTAAGAAGACCCTAATTATAAGACCTTACCCCCCAGACACATTTTTGTAAAAATGCTTCCTGAAGACCAAATCTTTTTTTTCTTTTTCACCTTTTTTTTGCAAAGAAAATGCTTTTATTTGAAAACAATGCTCATAAAAGCACATTGAAAGAGGGAAAAAAAAATCATGCAAGATTGCATAAAGCAGTAGTGCAGCAAACAGTGCAAACTGGCCTAACTTGACTCCTTGGATAATCATGTCAGTCAATTATCCACAGGCAGAACTTCCATAATGTCCTAAAATTAGCAACATACTTCACGGACTTTTCAGTCAAGTAAATCCGTGAAATATCCTCAGATTTTCCGTAAAGTGCATGAACCACCAGTCCCTCTTATGGAGTCTGGTCTGAGGATGAGAAACAGACAGAAAACTGCACAACATGGTGTGATTCTGCTGCTCTCTTTTATTAAAATTGCTCCTGCTGCAGTTTGAGCAGCGAAAATAGAACAATATGGGTCCAATGTTGAAATAAAACTGTGGAAGGTCAAAGAGCAGCTGCTTTGTGCGCATGTCAAAATATCTATATAATAACTCTGAGGGACACAATTGTTTCACAGTTGCAGATGTATATGACATGTAAAAGTACAAATGTGACAGTCTAGACCAGATGACCCCATTTTTTCATCTGTATTTCCAAGAAGAAAAAAAATACACCATCTTATATTTGGAGCAATACGGTAATTTTTCCAGAAAGGATTTCTTGCAAACAAAGCAATAGTTAAATGCAAGTGCAACACTCAGATTTGTTTACTAATAATGATTATGATTGTGACTATGGTGAATCTGCATCATTAATATGTATTGCATATACCTCCCCAAAAACTGACAACCTCAACAACAACCAGGGAAATTGTCTGATACATACTAAGACCTTCGAGTTTCAGGTAGAATCATGGACAGACTTCCATTACTCAAGAAACACGTGCAGCAGGGAGGATGCTGTGCAGGACAATAACTTACCCAGACTGCCTCAAGTCAGTGTGCGTCTTTGGCGCCATGCTGGCAGGAAGGTGGGCACAGCTGTAACCTGTGAGGCAAGCAGCTACAGAGGGGTTGATGACAGCACGCTCATCGAAGGCTGGAGGGTTCAGGCTGTGTACTTCCTGCTTCAGAAGGTGGCTGATTGGTGGGTATTGTTGCAGCAAGACGGGAATGTGCTTATCAGTGCAGTAAATGGAACTTGATGAAAGCGTACGTGTGCAGTGACAAAAGGACGTAATTGTTGCGTACTGACTCTTAACGGGGTTGTGAAGAGTGAATTCAGAGGCCGCTGTGCTCGTGGAAACTCGGCTTTTGCAACAGCGCGTCAGTCCACGCCCTGTGCAGAGTCCGTTTGGAGCAGCAGGACCAACGCCGAGTGTTTGTTGTCACCGTAGTTACCACTTGGTGGTTGATTTGTTGCAGCCGGCGTGGAATCTTTGTGCTGATAGTGGAGCATGTTGCGTCTGTGCATATGGCAAAGAAAAAGACAGAGATCAACACGGCGTGCTTCGTGAGCTCTGCAGAGCCGGCGTGTAAAACTCTTTGTAAGCTTTCAACAGGCCTCACTTGGGATTGGAACAAACATCCCGTCTTCTTGGAGGAGCTCGTATGAAATAATCATTCTGGCAGACGAGCTCAGTGGTTTTGTTTTTTTGTTTTTATTGTTGTTGTTTTCTGCTCATCTGCAGAAGAAATAAAGTTCGGTGTGGGCTCAGAAGACAAATGAATGTGCCGGGCCACTGCAGACCCGACCAGCAAACATGTGATTAACAAAGCTGTCCAAGTGCTGCCCCCTCCAGTCTCAGCATCACAACCAGGTTTTTGGCCCATTTGGATGAAAATATTGTTATTTTCCAAATACACACCAAAGCACGACAGTCTGTGTTTGTGGGCGGTTTTTTTTTGTGTGTCTTTTTTTCCTGCCGGGGTCCTTTCCTATGATTGGACCGTCGTTTTGTTCACCGGCACACAGGGTCGATACCTCGCAGTGGAAATCGCGTCTCATGTGGTCATCCTTCTAAGCTCATAAGCACACGCAGCAACGACTCGCCCCGGCCCGTCTGCAGACGTGCGTAACGTCTTAGTCACTGTTCATGCACCGTGCACACCCAAAATCTGGTCCATGCGGCAGAGGTCGTGTAGTTTGCATCAGCCGTCATAAAACACCACCTTCATTCATCCTGCAGAAGCTCATCCAGATTAAGACGTCGTGTTTCATATTGTGGCCAAAGTAGAAAGTTAGCTTCTTATGCTAATGGGTGAAAAGCCGCTAATCTGTTTGGTATATAGTGCAAAAAGTAGAAATAGAAATGCACGTCAGAGATTTGAGGTTAAACCGATTAAGTTGTGTCGACACACAATACATGGACTGTGTGTGTGTGTGTGTGTGTGTCCACGCCCGTGTGTGCACGCTGCACAGGAGGTTAATTTATAGAATGTGTGTTAAAGTGCAGAACTGCCACAGAAAGGGCTTCTATTGAGTGAGTCCCATTAGCATTAGCTTTGGCCCTAGCCTGTGGGGAGAAGGGGGGGTGGCGGGGGGAGCAGCGGGGCAAAGCATGCAGGCCTCCATTCAATTAGCATTTCATTATGTTGCCATGGTATCCAGGCCCCAAGAAGATTCTTCTTTATATGCCTATGGATATAAATAAAGATGCATGTTTTCTGTCCAGTTCTCCAATAAGCAGCAGTTTATTTCCATAAAAACGGGATAAATTCATCCCACTTAACCCCAGACTTTATTTATTTTACATCCATTAAATCAGTTTTATTGATGGGTAACTGACTGAAATACCCCCAAAAACTGGGGTTAAGTCAGAGAGGACAGGTTTAGTTAAATGCTGCTGACTGTCCCTGACTCGGTGTCATCCACCTAATCTTGTTGTTTTTTAACAGCACGTCATCAGTTTTTGCGTTCCACTGCAGGAAGTTCAGCGCGAGAAGTCGCGTGAGCTGCTAATGTTAAGCGTTTCACAGCTCGGAGTGACTGTTCCTGTCTGTAACTTTAGTCACTTTCTTTAATGGTAACACGCCCCGTAATGTCATTAGCACAGTTTTTTATGTGTTATTCACAGTATTTCTTTTAGAACCACAGGTGCAGGAGAACGAGCGCGGCACAATCCGGAGAAAAGGTTGTGGCATCGATTGTTGTGGAGTCTCACTCATAATGTGTTTTGGACATGTGGTTGTGCATCGATGTCGCTGCGTCTCTTCTTTACACGCCTGTAAACGGGCTGTGACAGTAAACCCGTGCACGTTTTCAGACTTCCTCTCTGTACCGATGCAGCACTTTGTGCACATTGTGTATAAATGGGACAAATGGAGCTGTGAAAATAAGAGCTTTGGGGTGAAAAAGGCACAAATTTTTTTTTTAAATTCAGCTGATCACATGTTGCAACAAGTGATCAGCTGAAGACAAACGTTTCATTATTACATTTTTATCCGTGACGCTGATGATGCCCCTCGTTAACGCTGCTTATTGGAGGCTGTGTGCCTGTTGCCGAGTGCAAAGTGGGAGGAGTTAGGAAAGGTTGCAGCATGTTTTGGACTCATACGTTGAAGCATCGTCTTGATCCAAAGAGCGAGACTGAAGTAACGGAGTCTTCAGTTAACGTTCTGGTTTCTCCTCTGTGCTTGTTTTAGACGTAATCTAAAAGCTTCATTTAGTTCTTTACTCGGAACACTTTGTTCAGTCTGAAAACTGTTTGTGCTTCTCTGAACACAAACACCCCCTCCCTTTCTTTTATTTCATAATTTAAATAGGACAGTTTGTCATTGATGTGGTGAGAAAAGCCCAACGTGCAGTTTTATGTGTTTATTTTCTGCCTTTCAGCCTGAATGTTCAGGAAAGGCTGCAGCAGCTTTATGCAGACTGTATGTTCACATCCCGTATCCAGGACGCGATGAGACCCGCCTCTGTAACATCCTGCTGTAAAGTCACTGAAGACTTTTTAGAAAGAAAAAAAAAAAAAAAAAAAACCTACCCGGGTTATTGAGACGGGTTCTGGAGAAGGACGGAGAGCTTTGCTGGGTGCAAAGATTTGTTCTCTGTGATGTCAGTTTCCAGGTTTGGACAAGAGAAAACAAACACAAACGGAACCAAATAACCATGAAAATAATTTGGATTTTTCTCTCTATTTTCTGTCCTCTTTACCTCCTTCATGTTCTTCTTCTTAAAGTACTGCTGCTGTAGTTGTTTCTTCTGTGATAAAGTTTATTGAAGTCAGTTTTTTTTTCTTTCTTCCTTGTGACTGTTTTGTGGATGGGATTGGAAACACAAACAGGCTGAGTCAGCCTTGTGGTTTCTCTTTTCTTCCTGCATACTTTCCCTCCAAATCCTTCTTCACTTCTACATCCACACTCGCTCGTCTTTCCTCAGTTTTTCTTTGCTGCTTCTTAAATATTTTGTTGTGCCGTCATCTGTATCCGGAGTTTTGTTTTTGTTTTTTCAGAGCAGGATGAGTTTGTCTTCTCCCTCTCAAACCTCGGGAGCCTTCTTCTCCATCAGTGTGCCGTTACTGCCTCCCAGTGGACAACGGGCAGAAGTGCAAAATACCTGAAACCCATTTGCTTTGTTTTCCGGAGCATCTTGTTGACGGACTAAACTAATGGTGTGTTCATTAAAAGGATCATATCTAATGTGGATTCTTTGTTTGTCTCCAGAATGCCGCTGCACAAGTCCAGTTCTGAAGACGGATCAGGAGGTAATGTCGGGTTTTCTGACGTCACATCAGATTAGACTGACGTGGAACGAGGTCCTCTCAGCTTCACTGAAGGATGATCGCAGCTCTGATGGACACACCACAACTCAGTGGGACTTTCTGTAAACAGAAAACATCCACTTTTAGCTCAGTTCTGATGTGAATTGTGGGCGGGGCCACATCCTCAAGTAGTTTGACAAATCAGTTATTAGTGTGATTTAATTCTGATGTATGAGCAGTAGAGTTAACCAAGTCTCCAAAGGTCAGAGGTCACAAATCTATGGTGGCTGAGAGAGGCCACAACACTTCCAAATTAAGACACCAAGAAAAAAACAAAAAAAAAGAAACACCATCAGCTGCATCAAAAAACATCTGGCAAACTGATAAAATGCTTGCAAACAAAGAACACAAAAAAATATAACCGACAGCGTGTTTAATAACTGCGTCTGCTGCAAATTCATGCAAAAACAGACACGCTGCAAATAGTCACAACACAACGGAAGTACTACCAACACAAAAAGAGGTTTCTGCCCGGAGGGCTTTTAATGATGCACCTTTCAGTGCATCACGGCGCTCTGTTATCTTTAAGTTTGTTTGTTTATTTACTTTATTGATGACTTTACACCTAAGCTAGCTGTATTTTTGCATTTTAGTCAGTTACAGTCCTCCGGGCAGAAACCTCTTTTTGTGTTGGTAGTACTTCCGTTGTGTTGTGGCTCTTTGCAGTGCGCCTGTGGTTTTGTGTGCGTTGTGTGAATTTGCAGGCGACACGTTGTCATATTAAATTGTTGCATGTGATCAGGTCCTTCAGATGTTGCAGATGGTGTGTAGTTGTGTGTATCAGGTGTGTGTTTGACTGAACGTTTCCTTCCTTCAGGAAAATGGGACAATAAGAAAAAGAACAAATCTTTTTGGCAAAACTTTCGCAAGTCTCAGCACAAACCTGTAGTGCGACAGACGTCCAAAGGTTGGTGTGGCCGCATTCTTCTATATATATATTTGAATAGTTCCTACTTCCTGTTTGACCTTTGGCCTTTGACCCCTCCAGGAGAGGACATTGGCTACGTGGCCAGTGAGATCACCATGAGCGACGAAGAGCGAATCCAGCTGATGATGATGGTGAAAGAGAAGATGATCACCGTAGAAGAAGCTCTGGCTCGGGTAGGACCTTCCAGCGACCTTTGACCTCTGTCCTTTCACCTTTCTTCTCCACGCCGCCGTAGCTGTGGTTTACTAAAACGACTCACTCTTACTAACCCTTCAGAGGCCCAGTGTGTTAATCCTGCAGCACCATCAGGAGTCTGGGGGTTTTTAGGGTGTGACCTTTAGGACTATGTGTGTGAGGGCGGGGTGAATGGATGCCGTAACTCAAGAGCGCCATCTGTTGGGCTCGATGCTCTGGTGCAAAATAAATTGTCTCTGCAGTAGATATTTCTTTGGTATAATTTCCTTTCACTGGGTTCTAGTTTTCCTTCCATTTCTGCTGCTTGTTTTGACCCTTTTTCCTTCTCTCTGTAATGCCTTGCTCATGGGCAGATTGGCCAACAACATTTAAACTACACAAAGGCAGATTTTAGAGGAATTTTTCTCCTGTTTGCCGTTTCAAGCAGCCCGATCTGTTCTTTTCTTTCTAGTGATCGACAGTTTGTTAAACCAGTCAGAATCAATAATTAATAATCCTCTCTTGTTGTGTATCTGTGCTGGCTGTATTTGGGGGTATTGATTTTGATTATTGATAACATTTTGTATGGGGCCTTTCAACAATCATTTCAACTAATTTCATTGTATTTCACCATGACAACTGCATTTGATTTTCACACGCCGTCTTCGTATCGCCAACCTTTCAGGCAACACCGTGGCTATCGTGTTAGCTAGCCGTGTCGCACAGTCCTGATTTATAAAATCCTGCCCGAAAAACGAATTGATGCAGTTTACAGTCAGTCGTAAATACAGACGAGACGATAAGGACACATTTTCTCCCCGTATTTAACTTAATAGCAGCGACTAAGCTAGCTAGCTAACTAGCATGAAGCTAGCTTTAAAAATCAGCCCACTCATGTTGTTTAGAAATAATGTAGCCTTTCCTTGTATATGTTGATTAGCTCCACGTTGATGATGAAGCTGCGAACCCTCAAAAGCACCCGAACGAAATGTGCGAGACCAGAACCCCAATTTAGTAAAGTTCACTCATTCTTTGTTCTTTATCCATAACGACTCGTTTCAGAAACAAGTCTGGACAAGAAGGGTCACTCGGAGACACCTGCGCCTTACGTTTGACAGCGAGTCGTACAAATGAGTTCTTTCTGATTGATTGATCCATAAGATCCGGATCTGTGTGGCCTTAATTGAACCACTTTATTCTTGATTATCTCACAACCTTTGCATCGTGTTTAATCCATAGTGGTTCAAAACTATTTCAGTTAAACAGTTATGACCTTGAGTTTGACTCTTCAAGGTCACCCAAGGTCAAAGATCATGTGACCAATAGAAAGGCGATACATGACCCCATCGACGTATCAATAACCAGTTTCTCATACGACCTCATGGTTCTGTACGAGTCACGGTTTCAAGGTCACGGTCCGGTTCAAGTCAAGGTCACGATCCAGTTGGAAACCCACGGCACATTCCTGTCAGGTTTCCTCATACAGGTACAGAACAAAAAACTGGAATAAGATCACCTGAAATGTTACAGTTGGCTTCAGCTTCTAGAATTTCCACGTCCTGAAAATTCTGCCTGAAAATTTTACTTTGAATTTTGTGTAAATTACGTTAAAAACAAACATCAGAACTTAATATCATTCAGTCAATGTTGCAGACCTCACGGTTTTTACAGTTTGATACATGTAAAATATTGGTTTTTTGGTTTTGTTTTTCACCCCTAATTTCTTGCAATAATCATTCTAAACGTCCACATTGGGCCAAAATTTGGACCTTGACCTATGACCTTGACTTTTAACAGATTTTTTTTTTCCCCCCCAAAATCAAACCACTTGGTTCTCGGCTGATCCTCAGTCATTCCAAAAAGTTTGGCCCAAACCGTAACAAACCCCCTGAGTTATTTTGTTCACACACAGACAGATGGACACACCGGACTGAAGACGATACC
>OMMV01006214.1:8835-24103 GCA_900302635.1 Chatrabus melanurus
AAAGAAGAGCGATGTATGAACGTGTTCATGCTTGTGCTCAATTAACTTATTACTGTGTGTTAATCACACTCTGTTATAACAGTACTTTAGTGTGATGGCTTGTGTCAGTGTTTTCTAATAATAATAAAGATAAAAATAATCAAACAAAATGTATAAAACCCAATTAGTAAATTTCCAATGTTTTTAGATAGTGCATCATTATTAAATAAATACATGCCTTGATTGAGTTTTTATTATTAAAAATAATACACAATAATAATATTTAATGCATGATAAAATATTTTGTTAAAAATAGTGTGTGCATACCGCACTTTTTGCTATATAATTAGTGAGTCCGTGTGCTAATAACAATATGGCGTTTGAAAATGGTGTTGATGTCAGGTGTAGTCCACCTGAGGCTTGTCTGTTGTGTGTGCCCCCTCCTCTCCAAGCGCCTCACGGGTGGAAGGGGCGGCGGTCTGAACAATTTAACATATTTTCTTCTTTTTATTCTGTTGAAATGAATATTTAATCCTAAATGATGTATTTCGGGAGCCGACTAGTTTAGTTTCCGGATGTTGCTGCGCAGTCTGCGTCATTAACCTGGTGTGTTTTGTTTTCTTGCAGATGTTGTTCCGCTGCAGCCTGAGGTGAGCAGTTACCGCCGCGGACGGAAAAAGCGCGTTCCCTACACTAAGATGCAGCTGAAGGAGCTGGAGAAAGAGTATGCAGCCAGCAAGTTTATCACCAAAGACAAGAGAAGACGCATCTCGGCCGCCACCAACCTCTCAGAACGCCAGGTTACCATCTGGTTCCAGAACCGGCGGGTCAAAGAGAAGAAATTCGTCAGTAAATCCAAGAACAGTCACATGCACACCACCTGATAACATGAGCGACCTCCTTGAAATTTCCCCCAAAAAAGGAAAAAAGTGGCTAAAAACATTTTGCCTTTTTTTAAAAATTTAAGATCTCCGCAGACCAATAAGCCATCACGCCCCCTGTTTTCAGTTTAGAGGTGACGCTCTAAAAACTGTGAAAGTATTGAGAATTCACTCCACATTTGTTTTGTATGAATGTACATATATAAATATATAATATTTAAAATGATATCTGTATTTCAAAGACAAGTATTAAGTGTTTTTCTTTTTGTTTCAAACCAAATCGCAAAGGGACTGACGACGTCCGTCTGGGGATGTTTATTTGACGTCATTTTAGAAAGAAAATAGCCATCATTATGACGCATAAGGACATGTTGAAAACTTTTTCAACAACACAAAAAGAGAGGACTTTCGTGCGAGAAAGTTTTTTTAAATTATATATCCTGAATTTGAAAAGTTTCTCTGTGTGGGACATGTTCGGCCAAAACAAAGGCTGATGTTGTTAATCTGTATAGTGCAATGCCTTTATTATTTAATGCATATTATCTGTAAACTGGACTATCTCAAGAACTGTATGTTTTCCTTTAACCGTGAAGGATTCTGTCATGCAACTGGAATGATTGTAAACCATTAAAGTCAGCGAGTATTACGCATAAATGCACACTTTTACTTTGTGCTTTGTCAGTGTATCACGCGCTTTGTATGCAGCCTGTAATTTCTACTTTCGTGCAGTATGTGAACTGTGTTGTGCTGTTCAGTTCAGTAACGTGTTTCATAAATAAATGATAATTATGAAAATCTTGCACCGGCGTTATGAGGAGCAAAAAACGCGTAAGGACTTTTTTTTTTTTTTTTTTGCAACGGAAGATTCATGAAGACTTGATGGGGGAAGAGGATACAAGATATGTATATGATATCGCAGACCCCAAACATGCATTTATATGACAATACAATCTAAGAAAAATAAAGATAAATCCTTGCTTTTTGCAAATAAAAGTATTTTAATAGTATGTATGAAGAATCTGTTTCCAGACAAATCATATCCAGAGCTTTCCCACTTTTGCCTTCTGTTTATTTTAATCAGAATCCACGCCAAAGATATGTTTGGTGTTATCTGACAGACGTTAACTTGGCTGAATCTTCGCTTTTTAGCCTAGAGACAAATCAAGCTATTCTTTAAAACCCTCAGAGTACATTTACTGAGTTACCACAAAACACAAGTTCGCATTCCTCAGTTAACAACGATTTTGTCTTTTTGGTAATTAAATTAATTCCGAATACCAAACACAGTTTGTTTTCGCAAATCCACACAGTTTAATAAAGCTATTGGACACATTTAGGTTATTATGATTTATGTAACATCTTCTGAACATATGAGTGAATTAAAACTGTTAGTTTTACGCACGAGTGTAGTTCTGCGCACCGTGCGTATTTGTATTGTGTTTACTCACTTTTAAAGACGTGCAGAGGTGAATTATGAAATAATAACTGAAAATACTGTTCATCGCATTATTAATATATTATCTCATTATTTTGGCGATGCAAACGTGTGTCTTGGCCGTTTTACAGTTGTTTCATAGTTATCTAGTTAGTTTTTAATTATTTTACCAAGGCGTGCACTCAATCTGACGCATGCGTAAAGTTCATATGCTGAGCCTAGTTTTCCACACAGGGTACACTTTATTTATATAATTATGCAGCTTTCTATATTTCAAGTTTACTTAACTTGAAATCGCTTTGTTTAGCAGTAACCTTAAATTTGAAATATCCAAACAATCTGCAAAATTATTATGATTATCGTATGATTTTTTTTCGTGCTGGGAGTAAATGAAAATTTAAAAAAGCTACATATTTTTCTTTCGTCACGACATATAGGTCAGAGCTTGAATACAAGTCTAACTTTTCCTACTCTTACAGCTCTTCAGAGATTTTTTTGCCCCTGGTCCTCCAGCCCTTTTAGCCTTTGTTTTTGTTTGTCTTGGTTTGTGGATCTTCAATCCTGCAAGTTCTGGGTCTCCTGATTTTACCCTTGACCATGACTATGCCGTCGCTTTGACCTTGACATCACAGCAGATTGTGAATAATAAATAGGGGGCTGGACACCGATGCTGGCGGTTTGTTTGTAGGCAAACAAGGTGCTATTTCCCTGTCTAGACAGCCGGCCTGAATGACACGCCATAAATACATAAAAAGGGGAAGTGTAACTATATCCTTTGACCCGCATTTCTGACCATCTCTTGGAGTTTCATTAACATTTGGGTTCTTTTTGAGGGTTGCACAAGTCCGTTAAAAGTTGAGCGCCAATAGTTTGACGCGCTCATCATGAGGTGCGTGTTATTGTCCACGGAGGACAGGTAGGACTTTTGACGTCTCACACCAACACCAGTAATCCGCAGCAAGCAGCCACAGTGTCTGCACAGCGAGAGGAAACGATAATACGACATCGCCCACAATATAACGATTAAAGGTACGACCGTTTTCTTCCTCTGTGCCAGCGGGCCTACATTGGCTTTACTTTTTCATTTATAGCACATATAAATATATATCTAAAAAGTTAGTGTGCGCAGTATTCTGCAGGACAATGGTACGGAATACTTTTTTATTTTAGTGTATATAGCTTCAAGGAAGTTAGCAGGTAACTAAGTCAGCACTTATTAAATAACTAATATTGCACGATAATATACATTTTTTATATTTTATTATATTTTTATATAAAACATTTCATTCATTTTTATTTATATCTGACAGTTGTTTATTGGGAAATAAATATTTTTGCTGAGTTTTTCGAACATGTCAACTTGATTCATTTGAACCAACACGAAAGTGTCACATATGTGCAAAATATTTATTAAGAGAGGTGCGTTTTATATCGGTTTGGGAATTAAATTATATTTAATTTGAGTTTAATATTTAAATTTACAAATAATATATCTAAATTAGATGAATATACAAATACACAGACATGCAAATTGCAAATATTTATTTACCAAGAAGTAAAATAAGGAATTGATTATTTAAATAAATATATAAATAATTAAATAAATAAATACAAATAAAATGAATAAATTAAAATATGGATTGTTCCTTCAGACAAACTCTGCAAAATGCACAGTATCATTTTTTTTCTTTTTTTTATGGCTAAAGTTGTTGCCTCCCGTTAGATTACAGCCCAACAGGCCGGAACAATGACCAGGCTTATTAAATAATTAAACCAGAGGGCAACTTTGCAAATCCAAAACTAAAAGAATCAGAAAACTATTTGACGCATTGCGCACTGACGAGGATTGATTAGCTCGAGAACGTGACGCTGAAAGTGTTGCAGTGGGTTCTGGCCGCTGTGAGTCTCACACATGAGACAGGGGGCTGATAACCTCTGCTGGTGACCAGAGGAAAATATCAGGAAGTGCTGCAGCTCTCTCATATGGGGCCATTTTACATCAGGCGGCTTGAGCTTTACACTGTCACCATTTTTACCTTAAATTCCACGTATTTTAGTGTGTTTGAAAGCATTGATAAAATATAGGTTCTATATTATGAATTATTTTAATATATTTCTGATGTTTACACATGGAAATGCACAGAAAATACAGCAGAAACTACGTGAGTCCTTGTCGAATTCATCTATGTGGACATTAGAGTGCTGTTTAGTTACATTAATTATTAGAATAATGCAATAAAATACATTTTAACCTCTAATTTGGCTTGTTTTGATTTATTTGCATTAAAACGTATAGCTTTAATTAAATTCCGTATTATGCCTGAGCTGCTAAAATTTGACAGCACTATTTTTGATCACACGCTTTTTGATAAAGCGTCTCATTTGTCAGTTCCACCTGACTGATGACAGGAGAAAATTTATTTTAAAATTCATAATTTACTCATGATAAATCACAGTATTGGCAGTTTATATTTTATTTATTTTATTTTTAATCACACATAAACACGCTGAACTATAATGAGTAATTATTGTAAATTGTTATTTTTAAATGATTTTTATTTATAATTTGTGTTGGAAATTGTTCGCCTCCTGAGCAAATTATAACTTTAGTTAGTGGATTTTTAACTTTTTTTAAAAAGTTGCTGTGAGGGGTATGCATTTGGATGATATGCTAGTTTGCTATATTTATTTTGCGTGTTTCACAGCAGCAGTCTGGATATCTACAAATGTGTGTGTTTTTCAAATGAGAATGGTTAATTTAGTTCTTAATAATGCATATTGTGTTATTAATTATTAATATAATTCTATATAATACAAGTATTTATTGTATATAGACATAATTTCTCATAGACACAGTTTTACAATTTTACAGTGAATTTTGCAGCGTTAAATTCACACTGCGTGTTCTTTGAAATAGTGATAAATCAACACTATTGTAGTGAATCAACTCTATTAGCATGCAAAACCAAGTTGATCAAAACTAATAGAGTTTATTTACACGTTCTTAGCGTTGATTTCACATTATTTTTGCCATATACATTTGCTCCAGTGTTAATTTAACAATGCAAAATGTGCTGTGCAGGAAGACACAGAAGTTTCACGTGGAAGAGCGGTGATAGTCAATTCATCTCAAATATTGCTTCTTCACACTTCTTTTGGTGGTTTGTTTTCATAAAGGAAACTTTAAAAGTTTTGCACCAGGCTGTATAACTGCAGCAACCTGCAGCTTGCACAGAATCAAAGAGAGAAAAGGGGAAGAAAAGCCCTTTGTCTGCGCTATTGCCCTGTCTGGGCAGCACCAGGGAATTCCAGGAGGGTCATTTCAATATCGAGCAGACAGTGTACTAGACAGTGACCTTGACAGTGCCATGTGTGTGCTTTCCCAGCACCTTTTTAATGGCAGATAGTCTTGTTTTCTTTTTTCGTTTCTTTCCTCAAAATTGGAATCCAAAGCTTGTAGCTCGGCAGATATGACATCATCGCTCTGCTGCATAATCACAGAGCAGAAAGCAGCTGTTTGAATGTGCAGCGCGGATCTGTGGGAACGGTGGACACGCGGCCTGTTTTCTCCGAGGTAAAGTCAGACTGAATGAAGCCTGCGCCTTACGCGTAAACATCACACCCTGCTGACAATAATTACACGTCACGACAATGGAAATGACGGCGCGCTGCATTGCGAGATTCACTAACTAGACTTGGTTTGTGGGGGTAAGAGCGGAAAGGACGTGCGTAACGGATCCCAAACATTTGATATTTGTCTTTCTATTTAAGGCCAGAGCCGGGCCCGGTGCCTTTGGGTTACACAGGCTACATGATCACAAGTGGCGGAGGCAGAGATTAGATTTCAGCTGAGTCGCAATCTGTTCCTAAACCAAAGTTTAAACGAATGCTAATCCTCTCACATAACACTTCATTGGCAAATTTGCAGCGCGCCAGTCAGCACTCATGTGCAAGGTATCACTCCGAGCCTGCACATTTCTATTAAGTGTCATGTTGCTGCTTATTAATTATTTTTTGTCATTTACGTTCACTTATTTATTTTCCTGGTGAAAGGTTGTTGTATTAAATCAGCGCCATATATCTTCAATATATTCATTATGAGTTCACGCGCCCTCACTCAGCTAATATGCTTTTTCCATTTTCTAATTTATTCTTCTTTTCTTTATCCTAATAGAGTTTGAGTTCAACATCAAGTTCAACGGCGACTCTGCTGCGTGAACTTGAATTTGATTGACAGCCACTTGTTCCTTTTTAATTAACATTATTGGTATTTTAATAGTGTTACTAATGAGTGAAATGATTTTTATTTCATGTAGTAAACCATGTGATGCTAATTGGAAGATACGACCTGTTACTACTGTGTTATTACCACAAACTTTATTCCCAGCTCTATAAGTGCAGAAATGGATGGTGAAAATGACATTATAAGAGCTAATTTGTATTGCTAAAGTTGCTAGATAAGTTTGGAAACTTTTCCCACATTTACTTTTCGATTAAAAACGAGTTTGTGGAGGAATACCGAACAGTTGGGTTGTGCACGATTCCTGTCCATGTCATGGCTCATCTTTCTGAATGTCTGGAGTTTTTTTTTGTGTGTGATTTCTTTGCATTTTGTGCCAATTCTAAGTGTCATTGCACATATTCTTCCGAGTATCTTCCGAGCTGCATCCACAAATCAGCTAATTAGAGAGACATAAAGCAGCGAGGCTCCCAGCTGATTGAATCAGTTAAGTGCCCTCTGATATCCTGTAAAATTCATATAAAAGAATTGTGAGAGGTATAACAATCCCACTAGAGTTTGGCTGCGAACGTTTATTGGAGGTATCTGTTAAAGTTGTTCATGTGAGGTGTGCTAGAGGATTATTATGAGAAATATACGCTCTTAAAGTAACCTTATAGAATATCGTCCTCTTTTTTACAGAGCCACTGACTCCAACCTGCTGACCCCGTTACTGTAAATACGAGCAGAGTGTGGCAATGAGCATCAGTCTTTTCTTAAAACAAGCTTGTAAAATTGAGACATCACAGCTTTATATGACGTGGAATTCAACCATAATTCGCTAGAAAACAAGGTGTCACTCGCGGCCTCGAATTTAAGAAAAAAACTGTTTTCATAAGAAATGGCGTTTAACAAACTTTTGCCAGCTTATAAAGATATTAAACGAGGCCATAGACAGTTCCACGAGTGAAGGAAAAAAACGCCTAAAAAACAGGAGCTCCTTTTGGATTCAAGTGCAGAAAAACAAGATTGTAGATTTTTAAATAAAAGGTTTATGGTATTTTTAAAAAGCATATAAACCCCTCTAATATAGAAGTTAATGTTTTGTTTTGTCTGAGCTGGACCAAGTGGGTGGTACCGTGTGTAGCACAAGTTAGCCCGGACACGTGGTTTGAGGATGACCAATCAGACGCCCCTACAGGTTTAACTATGTTAAATGTCAGATTGCAATAAACTAGAAGCTGCTGGTCGGGCCCGCGGAAATGGGCGAGCATAATCTCCTTAATCCAGGGTTTGTGGGACCTTTGGTAAACATCCACACTGGAGACACGTTTTACTTCCCGAATTTTAGAGCCTCAGGGGGACAACTGGCGGGGCTACCGTCTCTCTCCTACCCGAGAAGGGACAATGTTTGCTCCCTCCCGTGGAATCCATCGGAGCCGTGCAATGGATACTCTCAATCGTACTTTAGCAGCCCCGTGTCCATTAATCCTTCTTTCAATCGGTCGTGCGAGATCAGCAGGCCAGAAGACGGTAAATGTTATTACAGCAGCGGAAACAGGGAGACGTGTTCAGGTGGAGGCAGCCTCAAGCGGGAGGACAGGGCGAGAGACACATCATCATCATCCCTAACATCAGAGATGCACGCCGGGATTGGAGTCGCTGCCGCCTTTTCCAAATATGATTATGGCAGCGAGCAGATAACGCAAGATCCGCCATCCTGTCAGTCTATGGAGTCCGACTCCAGCTCGTCCCTGCTCAACGAGGGCAGCAAACCGTCATCCAGCGACACACAGACTCTGCTGTCACCGGGAAGCCATCCGAGCAACATAGCCGCAGGAGGAGGTGGGTGCTGTTTTTATTTGTTTGTTTGTTTTTAAACACAGGGCTCGTTGTTTTATTTGCGTGGCGCGTTCACATATCTGCATGTAGCCGTCGTTATGGCTCGTTATCGTTGATGCACAGTTTGCTTGCTCAGATTAGCCTGCAGGGCACTTGTGTGGTGCGCACACGCCGCTAGGGGTTGCCCTAAAATTCTCTTCGTGCCATGTGGCTGCGTGGGTCCAATCTCACCAGATCATGGGATCACTCTTCCAAATGCGCCCCCTTATCATAAAAATGTGGTCGTATGAAGCATGTTGTTGCATTTATTGCGCACAAATTAGGGGCAGTGATTTAAAAGGTCCAGCCGCTTTGCCTGACTGCATGGAATAGCGAGGTTTTTTTCCCCTATTCTTTTTTTTAAAGGTGTCGTAAACACAATTAATATCTGTCGTTGTGTACTCAGCGGCGATTTAATACGCTTTGAAACTCTCAATTTGTACCCAGTGTTTAATAATGCTGCTTTAACTGCAACAGTAAAAGTTTTTTTTTCACAAACCACACTGTGCATTGATAGGAGGTTGAAATTTTTAAATATCTATATCTATACAGGCGATCAAAAAGTGCGCGAAGTGCGTTAGATCGTGATGTTTATGGAAAAGATGAGGTCAGATGGCACAGTTCCAAAATAAGATGTCACAGGAGAGCCATTTTAAGCAAAACCATTTGGAAAATGTTGACATTCTCCAAATTGGCGGAGTTTCCAGATGGGCATGAACGCATCATCTCTTTTGGCTTCCACGTAATTGAAGCAAAACGCCGCGTTAACCCTTTTAGCGCAGCCACACCGGCTTGTCGTACCCACCTGACGCCCCTGCATCCTCCTCATAACCTTGGAGGTGACCGTGATTTTGCAACTGTGGTGACTAATCCTCCTCCTCCTCCTTCCCCCTCCTTCTCCTCCCCCTGTCCCCACTCTTCCTCCTCCTCCTTCTGTAGGTGCCCCGTGGTACCCGATGCACACTCGGACCAGAAAGAAGCGTAAACCGTATTCCAAACTCCAGCTGGCCGAGCTGGAGGGTGAATTCATGCTGAATGAATTCATCACCAGGCAGCGGCGGAGGGAGCTCTCCGATCGTCTGAACCTCAGCGACCAACAAGTGAAGATTTGGTTCCAAAACCGCAGGATGAAGAAGAAGAGACTCATGCTGAGGGAGCAAGCGTTGGCCTACTTTTAGAGATGCGACAGAAGGCGATTCGATAAGCAGTTAAAGAAAAACAAAAAATAAGCCAAGCTTTTTCCCAGTGCATGCACTCATCTTTTTACATGCAGCATTATTGTTTTCTTCTTGAAGGTGCGGGCTACACCAGCCCAAAACAAACAAACAAACAAACCACTCTCTGGCACTTCAATTCAAAAGTTTACAGTCTATAAGTGAGTTGGAGTTTCCGTCGCATAGAGCGCATCTCTGTGTCGAACTGTTGAGAGATTGTAGCCACGAAGTTGCGTCCTGTTGGCTGACACGTTCATTTTGTTGTCTTTTATTCCCCAAAAAACATTAGTAAGCAGCGGGGCCATTTCTTAAAATATAAAAAATATATAATAATAAGTTATAAGTCAGATAAGATGGAGCCGCATCCGCCCCCATACCTTAAAACTTCCCCATCACTTGTGGACATCCTTTCCGCCACGCGCAGTGGGCACGTTCATGGTCACGGGCAGGAAGTCCACAGTAAAAGCGCGTCCATACTGGTTATCTTTACGAGAGTGCGTTGCAAAGCCAATCGCACCAACTTTGTAAAGCTGTTGTCCTCACTTTAATTACCTCCAACGGGATCCTCCGCGGGTCGCGTTGTTTTCCTTTTGAGTGAAATCACCGTTTGAAAACGGGTTTGAGCTGCTATTAAAATGAACAAAAAAAAAAAAGAAGTCACGTCCAGAATGTGCCAGTTAAAAGCTTGTATAATAACCTATAAGATGGCTCGCAATTACAATGGAAGAACAGTGTAATAGCCACAAGTTGCTCTCCGGTTACAGAATCTGAGGGCTAAAGAAATGATTTTTGGTGCTCATAATGAAAACTTTTTTGATGGGCCTGTATGCAGTGTGTCATCTGTCATGTATAACGAGTATAAGCTGTAGCAGTGAAATGTATTTGCAGCATGTTATTGATGTGAAATAACTATAAGTCTGCTCTGCAGGCGACTTTTTTACGCATTATTGTTTTTTTCTGAACAAATTACCACCTTAAAAATTGACACAAATGTCTAAAAAGAATGTATTATTATTATTATTATTATTATTTACTATTGTTGTTATTGGAGTGAAAGGACAGACGGGCTCTTATAGGCCTCCTTCATGCTCCTTACAATGTGTTCAGTGTTGTTTCCTTATCTTGTACTCGCGTGTATAACTTTTGCCAAATTGTTACAAATGTTACTATTTGTATCCTGTTTGATGATCCCGTATCGCTGCATATGTAATATTGTTTTTGTTATTCGGTCGTCTTGTACAATATTGCATTCCATATAGCCTACGCGTGGTTATGAGGGTTGGAAAATGCGGGCAAATTCTATTCTACTGCCAAAAAGAGGATATAAGAGGTAAGAAAAGCCGCATTGTCCACGCGACATCTAAAGAAACATTGTTTCTGTGTTGGTGGTTGTTATTTTAGTTCATCCCCTCATCGCATTCCCTTCTTTGCGCTTGTAAGGATTGCTACGTTGTCTTGTAAAAGTAATATGAATGTATATGCGTAAGGTCTTCAATAAACAGAATATTGAAACGTTTATTGGTGTCGTCCGGTTGCTTCCCTGACTGCTGTGTTTCAAACTTTCTGTGCATTATTTTATTTATTTATTTATTACCTGCAGCATTGTTTTAAAACATACACTTGGCCAGAAAATAAAATATTCTGAACCTTACAGGCACATTTGGAATAAATTGAGAGGCTCTTTGTGCGGCGAGCAGCCACACAGGTAGGTCTGCTTTTATTGCGGTTCGATTAATTTTCTTAAATTTCACGCAGATGAATAATATAAAAGCAGTCTTGCGTTGAAATATTACTTAGTATTTGTAATATCCTCGACTGCACTGTCTCGGACAAGAAGCCTGTTTCACCATCAGTGTCACTGATATGCTGCGAGTCTATAACAGCTCTGTAAAGCAGTAATAGGGTCACACCCCAGCGCTTCATTTAGGCTCTTATAACCTTTCCCCGTGAAAAAGCTTGTATCCAAACTTATATATGGCACGCGATTACTTATAAAATGGACTTTGCGCACACATGCATGCAGATCAGAATTCCTTAAATCTTTCATAAGGCGTTTAATAGAAGTTCTGTCATAATCTCTCATTCTCAAAACCTTATGGTGACAAGGCAGTGTAAGCAACAACAAAAAAGACAGCTTTTAACTAAACAATAGTTTTTAATCTTCTAATCGTATCCACATGCCGCTTGTGGTCTGTCAATAAGATATTGCGTTTTCACTCAACTTCACATCAGAGCGCATGTGACATTTATTTGACTGTTTGTGACGGTAGCTTGCGATATTTGGCTCTGATCGGCCTTAAAGATCAATCATTCCCAGACCAAACGGCCTTTTAGTGCGCGTGTGCCTCCAAATAACGCGCGTCATACGCTTGCATTTATATTAATACGAGCGCGGAAAGGTGCAGAGAACAGGCCCGTCTGTCACAATCGGTCGCAATGCGTCAGTCTGCACAAGTTTAAATATAATAAAAAAAGAAATGTTTAAATAAAAAACATGCAGCAATTATAACCACACAGGTGCTTGTGAATATGTGTTAGCATACAGGTCTGCGGAAAAAAATTAAGGTAGTATAAAAATAGTTTTTTTGAAAGACGTGAATAAATAATCTACGTGTAATAAAACATTCTGTCATAGTGCATTTGAATAATTTTACCAGAAAATGATGAAAAACACCATCAGTACCTTTTTACGCACCGGCGACAAGGTTCGTGTGTCTCTTTACTGCGTGATATTATCACAGCAACACACTGTAACCAGTTTTTGCTGCAGCGGAATATTAACACGGACAGTGCAATAATACTGGAACACTTTAAATTACGAGTGTTAAATTTGATAGTCCATTTTTTGCCAATCAAACGCGCTGTTGCGCCTGAAAGTTAATACATTTGAGGTGTTTGTTTGTTTGTTTGCAGGTTACAGATGGAAATAGATGCAGACACATGTGGTTGTTTTGCAGCATACAGCACGCACACACCGTGACCGGTTTCAATTTAAACGGCATTTTGAACGTTTCAGCACAATGATCTGGCAACATAGAAAACAAGGACACGAATCGAATTGTAATCTCCGTTTAAAGGCTGCAGTGCGGTTAATTCGGGAAAACCTCATCACAAATTTATACAGTGCATTCATAGTTTCATTGAAATAAATAGTTTTTGTTCAAGAAAAATAGAAAAAAAGCTGGAAGTTAAGATCTTATTGTATTTAGCACACCGTCGCCCATGCGTAATGCGGTGGTTTTGCGGGTCCTGTGACATTATTTCGATTCACTAACGTGGCACGCCTGTCTCAGAGCCAACGGATAACTCAAGTTGTAGTTTTAACTTGAACTTCAAATTCGACTTTGTTGTGTATGTAACAGATCTGCCCTTGTGTTTATTCTGCAGTTTTTGTCTGTTAACTTCTTTCTGTGTGCTGAAAGTGTTAACCTAATCGTTCAAAAACAACTTTGCACCAAACACAAACCTGTTATCCAAATAAAGAACAAGAACACACTGCCTGATAGACTTTTCTAAATTACTTATTTCCATTTCCTGCTTTCAGATCATTTGACTGCGAAAGTGAATTTAAAAACATGCTGATGACATCCTGATTGTAAACTTGGAGGAAATCTCGGTTGTGTTTGCAGGACTTTACAACAGGTCTTTCAGTGGTCTTGAACACTTTTGACTTTGAGACTGGCTAAATCTGTTTATGGCGGCCTGTCTCCGCGTCGCAGAGGTCAGTGAGCTTCACGGTGCCCTTCGCAGAGAACTTGTGTGGCATGTGGTCTGCGTCCCCGCCGCCCCTTTGCCGTTTATGGTACGAAGCTGGTCAGAGAAATGGAAGGCAAACCCAACAAAGTGCGCGTGGGGGAGTGTAGAGTGTGCGTGGATGCGAATGTGAAACAGAGCATTAATGTGACAGGAGTGAGTGAGAGGTGATACAGAATGCGTTATACTTCCATAACTGCTTTGTATTGATTCAGAGATTTTTTGAAATAAGTTTTCTATGAAGTCTATTTTCTAATGTACTATTTTTTAAGTGTCACGCCTCCAAACAGCCGTTGATACAGGGCGTGGACATTTTATTGCTCTTTAGCAGGAGCGTCTCTAAGATCAGTTATCCCCAACAAAAGAAAAAGAAAGCGCACTGTTCCCTAAACTTGGACTGCATCAGTCTACTCATCAGTTATTTCAGTTTTTTTTTTTTGCTTTGACGTTTTCTTTAAACTTGTAGAATTGCTTGAACAAAATAATAAGAATGTAAATATGAATTTGACAGATACTTTTTTATAATCCCATTATTTGGTTTTATTAAGATTAATCTTTTCACCCCTCTTTTCTGTACTGCATAGTTTTATGCAGTGTCCAAATATATAGAATTTAGAAATTAACTGCTCATACCAGGCCGACACACGGGTCCAAAAACACAGACGAACTGAAGGTCAAGTATGCAGCATACAACCGGCAGTGGCTGCTTAAAGCAGTCTTACACAGCATGGAATTTTCTTGTCACGTGTTCAAGTTTACTGGTTCATGGTGCATGCAGCATACCTTGGATTTTGCTTCTTTTTTTTTTTACTTGAATAACTATCAGTATTTAATGTGCAGGTAAATCTCTGAAGAAAAGCTTAGAAAATCTGCAGCTGAGACGGTGAATCAAACATTAACGCTAAGTATTTGAGCAGATACGTGAGTCTGTAGTGTAAAGCTCTCAGCTTCTATTTTGGGTCTTCATACTGCGCCATTGCAAGCTTTTATGTATATCTAGATAGATAGATACACAACTGTAAGCATTTAATGCACGTAACCTGCAACAAATTATTATTATTATTTGTGGAAAGGCAACAGACAATAGAATGGCAAGATCAGATGAAATCATTGGCATGTCCAATGTCTGAAATTTTTTTTGCATACAACTGCACTCCTGCAAGTCACTTTAGGTTATCAACTCATGGCAACATTTGTAAATTGAAAAATTCCAAAATAATAATAATAATAATAATAAAATCGCATTGTAATATCACATAAATCGTGCGTAATTTTGTGCCATGTTGTGCGTAATTTCTAAATTCGTGAGCGTCTTTGAACATTAAATTAAATTAGTTTTAGCCAAATGACGCCATTATTTTTAAGTATTTTTATTGTATTAACCCGCAGACCACGCCTAAAATATTCATATTTCAGCCTGTGATACACCACAGCTGCCTGAATTACATCACTCTGCCCATAAAAGATTTTTATCTTGACTTTTTAATTTATGCCGCTCTGAACACACCTGATTCCGTCAGATCTCAGAAGCAGAGTAGGTACCGGTTGGGATCACCAGAAGCTCTGAGCATGTTTCTCCGTGTTGAACTGGAGTTGCGCCAGGAAGGGCATCCGGCGCGAACCTTGTGCCAAATCCCGATGTGGATCTGTACCGGATCCGCTGTGGTGAAGCCCAGAGGCAACCAGAAGCCAAATAAAAAAAATTAAATTTAAAATAATAAAAAAAGAAAAATAGCGCATTATTAAAATGTTTTATTATGTTGTGTGTATATATATTATATATATATATATATAATACACACACATACACACACACACACACACACACACACATATATACATATATATAAACAAAACAAAAAAAACTTATGTATCAAAAGGCTCTCACGATGATGAAACGGCCTGG